>CAAKHC010013480.1:0-11468 GCA_901007825.1 Macroramphosus scolopax
ACTGGACTGGACTGGACCGTACTGCAGCCTGTTTGTGATGTTAGGCTGTACAAATAAGACTGAATTGAAATATTCTGTGTCACTTGATGGAGCCCAACCAAGAACAAAGGAACAACAGTGGATCAGCTGATCTGCTCCGTCCACTTACAGATGGCGTTCTTCGGCTGGAAGATCTCCTTGTAGTCTTCCGCGTTGTGGATCTCAGCCGAAGACATTTTCTCGTCCGCCTCGTCCTCGCTTGGGCTCCGCCTCTCACCTTCTGGGCTCCGCCTATCAGCGTCTCCACTCTGCTTCACCCTGATGACATCACAACAACAGTATGATCTCTATTGTTTGATCAGCTGATTTAGCCACGCCTGCATCCCGTTAACCGCTAGCCGTTAGCCTTCGTTACCTTCGAAGTGCGTTAGTGTTATTTTCAATATAAGCAGACACAGAATAAAATAACGTTTTGGGATTCAAACATCCAACTCAAAGTAGGTGACAGCTGACAGACGTGAGCCGTTGACCATCGACTGCACGTTATTTCGCGGAGCTGTCGTACCTCTGCGAGCTGCAGGTGGTTGTGGGTCGCTCGTAGTTCCTGCGCATTGCAGCCGTCTTGGGATCCTTGGTCTCTGTGAGCGGCTGGTTGTCCTGGACGATACCCCGGACCAGGCAGTCAGCGGTCTTCTTCACCTTGTTCAGATCCACCACGTAGGTGGAGACCCCACTTAGCTGGTGAGACGCTCCGATCTGACGGGCAGGAGCGAAGATCATAGGGAGAGCTGTGGATGGCGTTGAAGCTGAGACAGTTGAGATGTTCTTATAATCAACATTGGTGCAAAAATCATTTGGCGGCTGCCACAAGCGTCTCCCTCTGGCGCCCATTAACATAATAGCCAATCAGAAGCGACCATTGTAGAAGCTTTGTAGAAGAAGAGTTATCCGCAACATCAGCAACTACGTCACACTTGATTGAGAGTTCACACACTCGTCTGGAGAGCCATCAGCCATCGAGCACATTCATTCGACCCGTGAGTAACAGAATGGAAGTGAACGTTTACACTTGACTTCTCAGATAATTCTGCTTAAAGTTTAATGGCGCGGTGTGAGCGGGCTCAACGACGACACATTTTCAAAGGATGAATGAGTTTCCGCGCTACACACCAGCTGCTGGTTGCAGACCATCAGGTCGGACACTTTGCCCCAGCCCACCGGCACCACGTCAAAGCAGCGGTCTGGCTCCCAGCCGTTAACCCGCAGGAAGTCTGTGGCGCCGCTGTACAGACAGCCACCATCAGGGCTGAAGAAGATACACCTACAACCACAGGTACAAGGGTCAGAGGTCAGACGCCCCTTCAACCAGCACGCCGTCCCACAAGCCACAACCTGGCTACAGAAACTCACCTGACAGGACTCGTGTGACCCTCTAATGAGCCGATCATGGAAAACTTCTCCAGATCCCACAGCCTGACGGACCTACAGCATGAAGACAAACACAAAACAACGATTCACAGGTCGTCTCCATGAAGACCTCGGGACAAATCATTTTTCATCTTCCTGTCCTGCAAATACAGAAATAGAGAATAAAACTGGAACCTGAGAAGAAAACGTGTGACTGCATATCCACAAATAACAACAACAGTTTCCATTCACGTATCCGTGGAGTGTTTATCAGTGTTTATCTTCATACAGAGAAAACACAAGCCTTAACACTGATTCCTTCGGCTGGAGGCAGCTTCAAGTTTTGATTTCTGTCCTATTATTTAAATTCTATGGTGCTTACAATCGGCATGAATCGTCCTTCCTACGGGACCCTGACAGGGACAATCGAGTCCAGAAAGAATCAGACTTCTGAAGTCAACCAGAACCGTAGACGACCCATCGACGGTCCAACAGCGTCCTGATCATTCTTAAGCGAGACAGTAGTGGTTGCGGTGACGTACCTGTCAGAGCTGCCTGATGCCAGCAGGTACTCGTTGGGGTGGAATTCGACGATGTTGACGGCTGCGGTGTGAGACCTGAACGCTGTGATGGTCTTTCCCTGAGCCAGGTTCCACAGCTGGAAGAGACAAGACACAACAAGACTGTTTAGTTAGAAAGTAGAATCTCCATGCAGGACAACCTGCTTCCTCATGATCTGTTCAAAGACTAAATACAACCTCGTTTCCCGGAAGACAACGAGATGTAATCTCTTGAGAAATATCTGACAATCTCATGATCTAAATCTGCGTTTCTCATTGGCTACTTCCCGCTTCAATCATCTTCCCCCCCAGAGAGACACTCTGCTGGGTTCAAAGGTTTGATGCCTTTGTCCACACGTCTGTTCGTACCTTGACGGTGCAGTCGTCACTGGCGGACGCCAACCACTTCCCATCAGGACTGAAGGCCAAACTCCTCACAGCCTCCGTGTGACCCTGTAAACCAAAAATATTTTAAAACCACTTGTTTCTGTAACTTGCCGACATTTCAGCTCCCCGCTGTGTGATGTGACACACACTTATAACTGGGTTTAACTGGTCTAAAGCAAAGTGGGTTGCGACTTGCTCTCTAAGTCTGACCTGATAGATACTAAGACTAAATGTGACCTCCAGTCAGGAGCAGGTGTAACATCTATGACGTTACTGCTTCTGCTGCCGTCTTCAACGTGAACCACATCCATCTGTGGGTTCTGGACTACCTCACCGACCGTCCACAGTACGTGAGGGCCCGGAAGTGTCAGTCGGACACTATTATCTGCAGCACGGGGGCTCCCCAGGGAACGGTTCTGGCTCCGTTCCTGTTCACCCTCTACACTGCAGACTTCAACTACAACACGGCGAGCTGCCACCTGCAGAAGTTCTCTGACGACTCTGCCATCGTCGGCCTCATCACAGACGGGGACGACAGGGACGACGGGGAATACAGAGAACTGATACAGGATTTCACTGCCTGGTACCAGAGGAACCACCTCCAGCTCAGCTCAGGGACGTATCCTCTTTGCTGCTGTAATGCTGTAAATTTCCCTGTCATGGGACGAATAAAGGTTTATCTTATCTTAAATGACTCTCTTCCTACAGCTGGTTGACATCGCCGCCTTCTACAACATTCAAACCTGTGAAGCCAAAGGAACCATCGCCAATGACATCATCAAAGATGAGGAGGACCGCCGTCTTTTTAAGGCTGTTTTCTTACATCCTTGTCTGAACGAACGCTGCCAAAGTCTGCAATCATTTATCTTTCTCCAAGCGGACGCCTTCTTCTTCTTCTCTTGTGTCCTCGCGAGCGTTGGTTTATCTGTCTGTTAATTGGGAACGTACCTAAACTTCACACAGACACACACATCTCTTACCTTGTACTTGAACACATATCCTTTACTCCGCACATCCCACAGCTGATGGACAAGAACCAGGTTTACATGTTAAAATGAAATAAAGAGATTAAGATTATATTCATACAACTTGTGGAAAACACGCACGCACGCACGCACGCACACACACACACACACACACACACACACACACACACACACACCTTGATGTTTGTGTCCATGGAACTAGAGGCGATATAGTCTCCAAACGGGTGGAATCCCAGACTGGTGACATTGGCTTTGTGTCCCATCAGAGTTCTTAAAACTGCAGACGACAGGAAGCAGCAGAGTCACACTGACTGTACGTTCACACAGGAAGGAAACACAAATTAGTCATTTTCTATGCATAACAGCATTGTTCGATGGTGAGCAATGGGATGGCCATTGGCATCAGAGTAAAGTTAAAGTTGGTAACTTTATTATCATCAGCTAACCAGAATCCCAGAAGATTGAACAATGAAAACTTTGCATCCTACCAAATATTAGTTCCCAAGCCAAAGGAGGAGGGATTGATCATCGCTGGAGCACAATCCCATGACTGAGTAAGAGTTGTCCCCACAACATGAGGAAGACCTTGTACAAACAAAAACACAACACTGTGTCTCACTCTTGGCGGCCTCCAGGTCCCAGACTCGTATTGATCCAGACTGTGACCCGGTGACGACCTGCTCCTCAGACTGGTTGATCTGGACACACTCCACTGGATTTTTGTGACCAGTCAGACTCTGAGAGACGACACATGTACACAGGCGCACACACACACACGCACGGTGACAAAGTGAAGATGTCTATAAACACCTGTTCATGCGTGACAAATGGCAATCAAAGCAAACGGTGTCTGACCATGATACAGTTGCCCTTGGTGACGGACCAGATGTTGACCCTGCAGTCTTCCCCTCCTGTGGCCAGCAGGCGGCCGGTGCTTCTTCCGAGAGCCAAACAGGAAACTGTGCCGGCGTGGGCCTCGAACTCCTCTGGAGAGCAAAACAGATGGAAATGTTGAGCTCTGTCACAATCCAGTATTATAAGACCTAACACACGTTCTACTGCACAGTGCAGAGACTAAGAACTGCACACAGGAGGAGACTGTCAGACGTTTTCCCACCTTCTGGTTTAGGCGAAGGGCGTGGCCTGCATTGAGCGAGCAGGAGGCCGGACAAAGGATATCAAAGTAATTGAATACGTTGCCCATTAAAACAAGATCAAATGACAGATTATCACTTCAGTGACACTAATAAGTTCAACAACACGCACATTTGATAGTCGTGTTGATAAACTAAAGTCAGAATTATCAGAGTCCTGTTCAAGCAACTAAAAGAGGCTGAGAACAAACAGACGAAAGAAGTTCTAAAGGACTGGAAGTGTTGTGGGGGAGAAGAGATTGCAGGTATCAGATGTGTTCTCGGAGCCAGCAGAGGACCGGCTGCAGCAGACAGACTGGCAGGCTTGAGTCGACTGTCAACACGCTCCAGAGGATCATTTCATGAACCGAACGTCTACAAACGTTAGTTTGGTTCTGGATGAGATGAGAAAACTGCACTGAAAGGCATGTGGACATTCAGGATTAAAGGTTGTACTCACGCAGTCGCCAGAACATCTTGGTGCTGCTGGCGGCAGCCATACTGATCCCACTGTGAGACTGGCTGCTTTGTGACAACGCGACTGCAGCCAACGTCAGTTCAAGTATTCAGTCAGGATCACTCGCGCTGAGTTTCCTCCACCTGCAGAGATACAACAGCAACATGTTTTCTGCTTCATGTCAGCGATAACTGGAGGTCCACATTCGTTGCCGCTGCCTCTTCTAGAGTTACAATTACAAATCTTCAACAGCTCACCTTTACTCATCATCAACTGCACGAGTATTACAGTGAACATCTTGTCAGCCATTTCGTTTGTCTTGAGCACTGTGTGGAAACAAGCTTAAACATCTCTGGCATCCCTACCTTGTATTACTGTCCAAAGCCTCACAGGAGTTTCGTGACACAGAGCGTCTCAAACCAGACAGACATCTGACTCTTCATCTGATGTTCAGTTGCTATTCATTGAGTGAGTGAGGATGCAGGAGAAAGGAGTTTGCAGACACGTTTAAACCAACACAGATCGCCGATCAGCCGCTACAAGAACACAAAGCCATCAGCTAATATATATTGTTGTTGCCAGATTGGGCCAGGTAGGTAGATACTTTATTTATCCCGAGGGAAATTCAATGCACTTGTAACAATGGATCCTAACAGGCTCAGGTCTGGAGTCCCCGCCCTAGTAGCTGGTTGTCAGGGGGCTGGGCTCACTTCAGGGTGGGTGGGGTTTGTTCGGCTCATTTACTACATGGCACATGTAAAGTTAGACTTCTCAAAAGTATTCAAGTACAAAAAGTACTATTCGCTAGTAACTTACAGATGACTTGGAGTAAAAGTTAGGACATAATAAAACGGTCATGTGACGTGTATCAGCTGATCATATGAACGTCACATTTACAAGCTGATTTCAGTTTAGTGAAGAAATAAAACTTTGTAATCCACCAGTTGGAAGTAGACGCTTAAAAATACTTAATACAGTATTTACACAACTTGGTTTCATCAGTGATTTAACTGATGAATTGTTGTTTATTGAATTTAACTGAGAGAAAGGTAATTTCATCAATGACACTTAAGCCTCTGCATTAAATTAAGCTAGCTACAATAACACGTTTAGTAAGTTAATTAAGACACATTAAATCAAATGTATCGGGATATAAAGTTCAGACCAGCTAACGCTCAATCAAGATGATAGTAGTAAATATATTTTAAAGTTACAATGAGTTGTGTTAGCTGCAGTTGGTGAACTATCTTAGCTAACGTTAGCAGTGTTAGCAAACAACCTGCTACGAACAGAAACGCGTCGCGTACAGTTTACCTTCAACAAGCTGCCGATATGGATCCTCAGAGCCGGAGAGGTTTGACTTCAAACCGTCTGTGATATGATCCACCCCCGTATGATGATATCTCTCTCCGGGATGATTAGATCGATCCCTCCACCGGCGACTACTTGTTGACAGTCCAGTATCTTCTCGTCTGCAGCTTAGCAACTAGGCGACAGCTACTTCCGCCGACGTCATAAAATCGGCCAAATATTAAAAAGTGAACAAGTCCGTTGGAAACCTGCTGCCCTTGTTTCAAATTAATTTAAGTTGATTTCATCATCAATAAGATGCTTTTTACATTGTTGGAAATTAAATTGATTATTTCCAAAACTCTGATGAAGCTATTGTCCTAACGTACATTTGAAAATGTCTAACACACAGTCCGTGTGGAACTTTATTCCAAACCATCTATTCTCTTATCCGTTTTAGGTGCTCGTTTCCATATTGAACAATACCTCTGTGCAATACCTCTTAACATTGGTGGTGAAGGACCCTGGATTTATTTCAACACCTGAACTGTGGGCAGATCGATGAATAGATTGATTATTCTTGTCATGGTCTCCGTACACTCTGGTTCTGGTCTCTGTACAACTCTGGTTCTGGTCTCTGTACAACTCTGGTTCTGGTGTCCGTACACTCTGGTTCTGGGCTTGACTACAAAACTGTTACTCTCCTCATAAACATCTATTTATAATAAGCTCCTACTAGCCCCCTGGCAGCTCCTACAACCCCCCTGACAGCCCAGACTAACAAAACCCCCGCAGCGAGAGACATACATTGTGCTAGGTTCAGTTTCTGCCTGAATTCAAGGCTTCAGGAATCGGCAGTGTGACAATGATGAGTGAGAAGAAGCATCAGCATCCTCCTGTCGATTTTGATATCAAGACAGACTTTGACAACCTGTTTGATAAAATTATGAAACCTGCAGAAGGTCCTGGAAAAACACAGGAGCATCCATGCTGATGCTGATTATACAACATTCAAAACATATAGAATTAGAAAAGAAAATACAATCAAATCTTTCATTCACATTAAAACTTGTTTAACGAGTGTGATTATTGATTATTGATGTACGTGATTCTTTGAAATTACTGCTGAGTGAAAAACACACTAACGCTGCAAATTCCATTTTGGAATATTGGTAACACAAAACTCCAGAGCACCCCAGGGTCCACACAATGTTTATAGGACACAATAACACTCATCATTGGTCAGGTTTGGGTTGATCCATAAATTCATCCACTAAAGACATTAACATTAGGAAGATGCATAAACTTTAGCTCACATAGAAAAGAGACGCGTACGATTGTTATGGGAGATCCATCTTAATCAGGCTTATATGGTGAGACTGGTGCCACAAACCCACCAAACATTCAACTAACATTTATTCCTAATAATAAAGTCTTTCCTGATTTCCATAGAGTCCATATTGCTGCTGCGGCTGCAATGACTCCGAACAGTCGTGACACAGAGTTGAACCACATTAATCACATCAGAAGGGAGATTCTTCCACATATACACAATTTTAAACATATACAATAACTAGAAGGTTTAATAATGAATAACTTTTAATTTAAATATTATTATATATTGTACAATAAACATAAGAGGGACTGTCACATTCATGGTTGGTCAGAGTACGAGTTTCCAGCACAGCACCATTGACATGTAAGGTGCTAACATCATCAGCGTAATCCACAATTACATTATTCCATCTCAGTTTAAAAGAAAGATTGTCTGTATTCAAAGTCAACATCCGAGTAATACATTTATTAACTGACAGAAAAGCTTCCTGCCACACCCCTAGTTGCTAACCCTTCTATTTAAAGTCATCTAAATCTTGAACACATGTCCAGTGTCAACCGTCACCTGACAGTGAACACAAACACAGAGATAGTAGATATATCTAAAGATCCACCCACAAAAGATTTAAGAAAAACATGTTTTAATTGTAATATTACACAGAAGTAGTCCACTACCCACAATCATAATACGTAACAGTGGCATCTCTGATTGGTGGAGCTCGCAATTATCAAGGAAATGTTTAAAAACCCTGAGCATCATGTCGGCTCTCAGTTACCACGAGCACCGAACTGTACGACAGTTTCCCACACAGACACCAGGACTTCCCTCTCTGCCTTGCTAACGACAAGAATGTTTAGTTCCCTCACTACTAGCGAGTGTTACAGATGGAATGAAGTACAAGGTGCACGAAGATCCATACTCCCAGGCTACAGGGAAGGATACTGTCCCCCCGACCATGTGTGGAGGAATACTTAAGCAATATTACAGGAGAGGGTGTGGTTTAACGTGATTATTGTAACTTCAGTGATGCTTGTGGAACTGGTGTAATATTGCAATTATATAACAGTTACCAAGAAAAAAAACCCACATTAATTCATATTGTGGGGTAATTCACTATCAAAAATAAAAATAATGTTTCGACTTGTGTTGCCCTATAAATAGAAGAATTAATTTGACGAAAACATAAAATAGTCCCTGTTGATTCAAAGTAGCTGCGGTCTGAGGCTCCGTCTGATCAACACAGCTGAGCTGAGCTGAGAGGAATTCAAGATCATTATGCGTCGTCGTACGACCGTGTCGCGTTGCCCAAATAACAACTCGTCGCGATGGCGACTGGCGACGCGTTGTGAACTTGTAGATCGGCTATTTTCGTTGCGCGATACTGTTGTACCACAAAATATAAAATACACCGGTCTGTTACTGTAATGATATGATTTGATTGATTATTTAGGTCTGGTTGATCAGGATGGCGAGCGTCTAGTAATGCCTAGCTTGCACACGGAGCCGGGGCGGAAGTAGTTAAGTTCATCGATGTCAGAGAGCCGGCAGGTTGATCGTGAATGCTGTGCTGTGCCTGTAAATGTGATTAAGATTTCAAAAGTAAAGAACCTCTACCCGTGCGAGACTTGGTCCTCATTGAAAGAACCCGGAACAACAGAACAAGACAGTTACCACATGACAATATTGTAAAGAAATTAAGTAACGTTTTACTAGCAGTACATACAGTAACACAGCAGGCTACTTATTCAGTATGGGAGTTACAATTGAAATAAAGCAAATTTTTAAACAGTTATTCCTTTTATTATAAGATTTTAAGCAATGTCATTTAGGTTACAATACACCAGTTTTTTTAAAAAAGTTGTCCAAGTTGTCGAGCTCTTCATTTGACAATACAACAGATCTCTCGTTTGGCTTCGCGTTCTCCTTCTCTTCCTCTTTTCCCAACCATTCATCGCAAGTAAGTCCACCCAATAAATCAAAATTAACAGTATAATCCATTTCTGAACGAGGTGCTGGCTGTCTGTTGATTTGAATTTCCCTCTAGTAGGACTAGGCTACGAGTGACGCAGACGCGCAGCTGTTCAATATAGGTCTAACTAAGTGCGGACTCCGGTGCGGAGTGATTTATTAAATGTGATTAGGCCCAGGGCTAGGTGGTGAATTGTGCTGGTTTGAACCACTGGTAGATGGCTATTTCAACCAATTAGATTGCTTTGTGAGCCTTCGTCGGAACTACCTGTTTTTTAATCATTGATATTATATTAAAAACCCTGACCCGGGCCCAGGGCGGGCCCGAGTGCGGCCATTTCAACACAGGAACGCTAAAGACCCGTTCAACTAACTGGCTTTTGCGTTATAATTCACCGTACCAAAATAATTACAGAATTTGTTGCGACCAGATAAACATCCGAAAGTTATAATGATACCTTGCAGGTGAATGCAGCTGCTGGGGTTTGGGGTTAGAGTTCTCCGCCGCTTCCCTCGCTGGTGTTTCCTCTGCCGCCATTATCAACTGGCTCCTCCCCTTCCGCCAAGATGGCGCCCGTTGAGGGCGAGAAGATTTCATCTTGCCCTTCCTCGACTCTCTGAGCGTCTGAGTGTGTCATCCGGGTACTTGAAGCATACGTCACTGTGACATACTTGTTAGTATGACTTGAGCACTCAAACGGGCTGCGAACTGGTACGCAGCAGTCGTGTTGTTTACTAAAAACGGAATGTACATCCCTGTCAAGCCCCGGGAGCAGTTTGACCTGTCCAACATGGCGGCAGTAGACGTGGAGGACGAGAGTATTTTGGCGTCCGTCTTTAAAGACAGCTTCCCGGACAGCTGGAGGGACAACCCGGACTTCGCGGCCTACCTGTCTGAGCTCACCTCGTTCGGCGTGGAGAAGCTGCGTCGGGAGCCCGAGCGACTGGCGGAGGAGCGGGCCCAGATCCAGCAGCAGACCCGGGAGCTGGCCTTCTCCAACTACCAGACCTTCATCCGCACCGCCGACTGCACCCAGCACATCTACCGGGACTTCGGCCGGGTGGAGAGCAGCGTGTCCCGGCTGCTCCACAAGCTCCCCGGATTCGGGGAAAAATGCAGGTTGGTATCGGTGAATCCGGTCTGAGGTGATGGGATGATTGTTTTACAGCACATTCATCTTTCCGCGGTAAATTAATTATGTAAAAATAAAACGTAAATACTCAATAGATATCAATCAGAGCCACCTGCGCATATAGTCTCTGATCGATCGATCATATTAGCATTAGGATTAGAAAGCCTTTATTCGTCCCACGACGGGGAAATTTACATTTTTACAGCAGCAAAGAGACAGTGCACCCATTAAAAAGTACGCTTTGCTGAAATTACACATACGTTTGTGTATGTAAGTTATTGCACATTGTACAGCACAACACAGTATTGAAGTGAAGACAGTGTTGGTTATAGTCTGAGATACAGTGGATGTGCAGTAACAGTATCTGATACTTTAGAACAAATACCGTGTAAATATCAATATCATCAATAATACATTTAATAATATTTATGACTTGTTAATTGGTGCAACATAAAGTGATTGTAACCTGAAGCATAGACTTCTGTGCATGTGTTGCATGTAAATGACGTTCAGGAGCTTCATGAAGGAGGCCGAGGAAATCAGAGGCAGCCGCCGCATGAACAGCCTCACATTGAACCGACACACGGAGATCCTGGAGATCCTGGAGATCCCTCAACTCATGGACACCTGCGTCCGCAACGGCTATTACGAAGAGGCTCTGGAGCTGGCGGCGTACGTCAAGCGGCTGGAGAAGAAGCACACTTCACTTCCAGTCATCCAGGTGAGTCGAAGTCAACTTTGGATGCCCCCTTGTTCTGGTCGAAAACCACTTCCTTCCATCCATCCATCCATCCATCCATCCATCCATCCATCCATCCATCCATCCATCCAT
>CAAKHC010013481.1:0-17705 GCA_901007825.1 Macroramphosus scolopax
CCCCAGCAATCTCATTCTTTTCCTAAACAAAGCTTGTGACAATAGGTTGAGTGTTGGTGCGTAAATCATCTGGTAAAGTGATATCCCATTACTAACTCATGATAAGGATGTTAACATTTCCTCATTCCCCAACTTCCTGACAAAACGTTCCCCTATTGGTTTGGATTGTGTAAATTAATCGACGCAGACCTTCTTTGTCTTCAGATGACACCTTTGTGTTTCCTACTTTGATTGTAGTGAGGATGACTGACCTGCAGGTTGAGGTCATGGAGACCCATGTTCACGGCTGTTTTCTCCTCGATGGCTGCTGTGTAGCGCATATACAAGTCACACTTCTCATCCTTCAGCTTGGTGACTTCCCGTTGCAAAGAACACAAGTGCCTCCGTATGCGCTCATTTTCAGACTGAAAGCATCTGGACTTCTCCTCCAGCTCCATGATCTGCCCAATCTCTGACTCTAAGGAGGTGCAGCGAGCACTCATCCTGCCGGCCTCGCATCGCGCCTCCTGGAGCTCTTTCTGCATCCCAGTCACTGCTCTGACAAGATACTCGGTCAGCTCTGAGTACTTTATCAGGCCTGTGAGGAGAGTTAAACATACAGGAAGTCAGACATACAGCAAATAAAACACCCATTTTCCATTCAAATGCAGAAAGACGAGGCCACAAACCGCTGAATCTTGAAGGCTCGGTGCTGGGCTTGCGTCCAGTCACTTGGGTGTACAACGTTGGGTAGTGGATCATCAAGCTCTCCAGCAGTGCCACAGCAGCGTTCCTACCCTGTGTCCTGAGCAGATCCAGCATGTAGCCTACAAACAGTTGAGAATACTGTCACAATGTCCTTCACTCCAACCGTAACCAGCATCAACAGATTTCCCCAAAGCAAACATGTACACGTCTTATTTAAAGAATAAAAAGCACTGCATTAACAATTCTCTTTAGAGACAAAGGAAACTAATCATAGTTTTATGCAATAAGTACAATGACGTATTATAAGAATATGTTAATGAGCTGCCCTATTAGCTATCACACTGTGTTAGGTTATTCTTAGTTCCGCAGAGGTCAGCAATGTTCTAAATAATCAGTGTAAGTTTGAGGCACTGCGATTAAAGAAGTCAAAGTAGACTCCACATGTCATCTACAGTACGACATGACCCTGACTTTTAACTCTTTAAAGCCCAAGAAGTAACAAGTAAAGTCAGAAATCTCACTTGTTCTCATGCAGCGGTTGGTGAGATTGTGGCAGGAGAGGATCTCGTCCTCGTCCATCTCAGAGAGCACCCTCGCCTGCCTCAGGTACGGGATCACGATGCATGGCCGGACCCCCAGTGCGATCCTATGGCGGTTGTCGTTAATTAATTCCCACAGCTCTTCCTCGCCCATCTCCTGCAGCTCCGGACCCTCAGGAACACACTCTTCCGCCATGCTGAGTGTCTTTATGTGTGTAAAAGCCTGCTGCTGCTATGACAATGGTCACAGCTGGAGCAAAGAAAACCCACAGCTGTAAGGGCAGAAGTCACTGACTCATTACTGGAAGTCAACATTACAGAAGTCTGACTGGAAGGGGCAGGAAAGCAGTATAAGACGGGCCAGACTGTCAACGCCCTGTGGGTGTTTATGTCAAAGCATGTGCATGTATTTATGTGGGCGTGTGGGAAAACCTGTAAAACATGACCTCGTGAGGTAGCACAAAAGGGACTGACACTGTGAGTGTTGGCACAAACACATGCATGAGGAAACAGAGATTAAACAGAGGCTGACACACGTATACACACACACACACGCACAGACCCTGGCTTCCTCCGTTCACTCTAATCACACCATAAACATCTGCTACTGTTTTTCTTAATGAATGAAGGCAGATTTGTTTGTTGAATAGAGTCGGAGTAAACGTTCAGCTGTAAATCTCTAACTCTGTGACAGTAGGTGACATGTGGGTTTGCCTTCATAATTCCTATTCATAGTAACTCAAACAAACATACCACACTGCTGACGGAAGCAAACACTGAAGCGGGGAGAAGTGCAAAGTCCTCCTTTAAAGACGGAAATAAGGTTGGGGGAAGTTGCCAGTGCAAGGTGAAAAGGTTTCTCAGTCTGTTAGCTGTCTCGCCGCCGGTGTTTGTGAACATGCTGCAGATTGTACCGTAAAGGGTTTGTGCAAACAAACGGAAGCTATCAAGGCAAAGTACTGTAAGTGTCATGTTTCGTTGCAGGGCTGCCCAATGATGTATTTTAGGGCCATTAAAACATAATCTTTTGGGGATATGGGAGTGTGTTGTATTATGGTGAAACCCTACATTTCCCTAATTACAGTTGATACAGATTCAGTGTTAAATTTATTGACATAAAATGACATTTTAACAAATAACATCTGCAAATAGTGAAGGGATCTGATTATTTTCTGAAGCCTCTATATGTACGTCAGACTAAGCACACGTGCATCGTCTATCAGACAAGGAAGGACCAGCAAGACATGATATTAATCAGATCCAGCGTGAGCTTAACTTGGAAGTGTTTTTCTTACAGCTGCTTATATATTCTAGACACAGGTTAGTGTTAGAATAAGGATTTGAGTTAGACTTTGAGGCAGGAGCAAGTAAGAGGTGACTGAAATCCCTCGTGAAGATGGTCACCACACCGACGTCCCTGTTGCTTCAAGCAGATGTGCTGCCTCCAAGGTCTTTGCAGTGTTCCCTGATTAAAAAGGCACGTAATGGGAACACAACAAAGGGTCCTGGGTTTCACTGCTCTCAATAGGGATGAGCTTTTGTGACATTCATCACATTGGCACTGATTTAAAGACCTTAAATTAATGACTTTTTCCGTGATTTAACAAATTAAAGATTTGATACAAGATATCATATTTGTATTCAATGTTTGATGAACGTTTGGGTGAATTGTCACTCCAGCCATGATCATTAATGAGTGTCAAATCAAATAGTTTCCATACTGGAAAACACACTGGAAGCCAAATACTATGGATTAGTTCTGTTTCTTGTAGAGTCTTTATTCATTACATTCTTTGATCAGTATTTCTTTGAAAGCATCACAGCATGTATACATCAAAATAAATTACCTCTAAATCTAATGTACTTCTCCTGTATTCACTGAATATATTCTCCCCTCACTCTCCGGGTGTCTCCTGTTCCAGGGACTGTGTGCGTGCAGCCAGTGCAAGCGACAGCCTGCGGAGTGCCCCCTGGTGTTGGGGGAACTCCTCACACACGCGGTGCAAGATGGAACTGGTAGCGTGAACACGCTCCATCTGACTCTGCAGAGCAGCTCCCACAGACTCAATGGTGGAAGAGGCCTGGTAGCTGCCCTCACACACCCGCTGCAGCTCCTTGGTCCGTCTCTGTCCTGTCACCAAGAGGGCTAATTTCTAGACAGGCAGATGGAAAGATGGAAAATTAGGATGTGTGTGTTTTATAGTTGTTTTGAATCAGTGGCTACAGAAGGTAGAAGAACCATGACACGTTATTTTAGGTGTTCTTGAGTTTTTCTAGGAAACTATGACGGTTAAATCCGCCGCGGTGACAAGACTCGCACAACATCTTCATTAGTGGTAGACAACAGTTGCCTGCAGAAGAGTGACGTGCATATTTCTGCTCTAAATGAAAACGTGTTTGACAACTTTTATTTAAGGTAGCTAAAAGAAAGTCATGACAACACAGTACTGGACTTAGATTTGAAGAGATTAAGAGACAGCTAGGTACAAAACACCAGCATAACACAGGCAGTGGCTCACATGTTTTACACTTACGGAGATTGGGAGTATATTAATATATGTTGTAATGTAGTGCAGTACATTCGACGTGCTCCTTACCCTGTCTTTGGTGTCCTGGAGATTTATGAAATCAGAATCTAGAACGTAGCTGGTGCCGCACACATGTATCAGCTGCTGTTTCTGTTGCGTCAGCCTGTCACTCAGATTCACCCGGCTCCTCTGCAGCTCCCTGATCACTTGCTCCAACTCTGTCCCATGCTGAAGATATACATTACACACTGTTCAGATAATTGTTCTGTCAAAGCACATATGCAGACAGACATTCCTCTACCTTGTGAGTTTCCTGGATCTTGCGCTGCATGCCCTGGATGATGAGATTCAGCTGGGCCTTTGTAGTTTGCTTGTGAGAGCTTTGGACCATGGCCTCCCTGCGCAGGACGATGGTCTCCCTCCTTGCCACTGTTGCTTCACTCTCCCTCTGCCATTGCTCCTGCTGCTTCATCAGCTGGTTGAGACGCACCTGCAAGGATATTCACATTCCAAGTGAGGTCCACAAGCATGAACATAATTAAAAACATACAAATGTTTACCAGTGTCACCAATTAAGTTTTGATCTCTCTATCTTGGATTACCAACTCCGAACCTTTTTATTATTATATTATAGTATCATTATTGTATATAGGATTATTGTCTCTGCTGTTGTACCTTCAAGATCCTCCTTTTTTAATATAGATCTTTGGTATAAGAAAAACAACTGAGGGTTCAGAATGAAATGTAAATTTCATTTCAGCTTTCAGAAGGTGCTCTAATGCATTTCCCCACCTAAGATGCACACAGGCAGCTGGATGAAGCAATTCAACATTGCTGTAATCATTTCTTCATACTAGCATATGGAGACAAACTGTCAACCTCATGATGTTTTACCTCTCCTGGAAAAGCACTGTATTTACCTCCATACGGTGAATCTCAGCCTTCATGGTCTGGATTTCACCCTGGCCCACTTCTGAGTCCACAGCTGCACGAGTCTCCTTAACGAGCTGGGTCTTCCTCTCCCACAGCATGATCTGCCGCCTGTTGCGACACAAGTTAAAAGTGCCCCTGTTATGTGAGGTATGAGCAGTTTATGTAAAGGTTTATGTAAATACTGATACGAGCTGTGAATAACTGAATGATTGCATTTAATACATTATTGATTATTGGAGAAAAAACATGCACATGCAACTATCTTCATATAGTTGTTATTGTTTCTAAGCAGTGATCTTAAATTAGCTACAAACTATAACAATTCACCATCAGGATTTTTTCATGAAGCCAGAATTGATGCATGAGAGTCTGAATATTTCAATTCTTCAAGGTGATTAGTATACAGGTAACGACATATGAGCTCATTGAACAAGGAACTGACTCAGCCTCCACCAGACTGTTAAGGAGTCTCTCTTTTTCCTCCTGAGTCTTCTCCTGTTTCATCTGCGCCTCTATACACTGACGTTCCGCGTCCTAAACACATTATATCAAAGTTAATGGCCATTTGGCTTTAACAGGGGAGGCAAGAACCAAATTATGAATGTGTTAAAGAACAGTGCCAAACCTTCAGTGTGTGTATGAAGTCCGTCTCCATTAGTGCGTTCCCCTGCTCCAGGACTTGGCTGAGTTGTCCGTTCTTGCTCACCAGCGTGTTGAGCTTCAGCAAGTCTCCTCTAAGCATTTTCATGTTCTTCTCCAGTTGGGCCTCCTCACGGCTCTCTAATTCAACCTGACCTGGTGGTGTTGGAGGTAACTTGTTATTACATTTCAAATATCTTTTCATCAGTGGTTAGGTTTCACATGATAGACATCTTATCTTGGCCCAAGATGTGACGTCTTTGTACATGCGTTTGCTTCTTTATATAGTACACATATTACGTACTTTCCAGGCGGATTTTCTTCTGCTGCCTGATAGTGTATTCTGCCTGCAGTTTGTGCATGTCTTTGCTGACGGCCTGGATTTCCTGTGTCAGTCCTACAAGTGTCCCCTGTCGTTGCATCCAGAGCTGCTGATCACTCTTCATTTTCACTGCCAACTCCTCAAGCTCAGCTGTTAATGCCTTGGCCTTGATCTGCAGAGGACTGAGGTCGTCATGCTGGGAATGCAGGCACACAAATCACAATTTGTATATTTGATCATGAAGATAGTTTATATACTCAAAGTCATATAATTGTTATAGAAGTTCTCTTTCTTGCTTTATGGCAATCAGATAAACATGGATCATTTGCTCTGATCTCACCCCAGTTCTGGCTGTGATTTGAAAGATTTTTCTATTGTAGCTGGCGATGGTGGTCTGTTTCTGTCCAATGAGTACATCATCAGAAGAAATCTTAGCCTCGGTAGATGTGACCATCTTGTACTGCTTTGCGATCTCCTCATCTAGCGCCTCCTGAATGAGCGACAAGCTGTCCAGATTTTGGCAGACCAAACTGCTTTCCAGTCCAACCGTTGCTATCTCACCCTCCAGCTGCCACAGCAGACTGACCTAATGGCAGAAAGGGCTGATGAGCAAGACGGACGATTGTCTGCATCTTTATCTTATGTATAACATACATAACATATGAGTTGCTCTGCTGTTTAAACTTGTTGTTCCCTCATTTCCTCCTTACAACCCAAAACATTACAGACGCTTTTTTAACGCCTTTCTTTACCTTCTCCTTCTTGATTGAGGCTATCTTATTGGTAAGCAACTTAGAGTATTTAGCAGCTTTGTTGTGGGTGAGCTTCTGCTGCATGTGGGTCATGATCCTGTCCTCCAACTGCAGGCGCAAAGCACTTTCTTTCTCCAGCTGACGCTTCTGTTCATTCATCTCAGTCTGGTAAGTGCTGGTCTCCTAAAGCAATGAAGGAAAGGAGGCATAAAAGAAAGCCAGAATCCGAATGTAAAATAATCATCTCAGTAATATAGGCAATGACTATGGTGAAAAGCACTGTAGTTGTAAAATTTCTCTGGTCAATATAGGTGTGGGAGTGCCTTCTTAAAAGACATTTTCTTCCATCTACAGAACCTGGGAGAGCCTGGCGAGGGTGAGCTCTGTTTCCTCCAGAGTGCGGAGGCAGGTGCTGTAATGGGCCTGTAGGGCTTCCTGCTGGGTCTGCTTCTGACTGATCAGATTCCTGGAGGTAGCACCGTCCATCTGGGACCAGTTCAGCTGCATAGACAGAGTCTCGTCTCGCTCTTGCTCCTCAGTGGTGGATTTCTTGTAGCCTTCAATCTCTCTGTCCAGGAGGATCGACTGGTGCTCGACCTCGCTGTGGGGAACAGGGGGAGTCATTTCCGTATTTATTTTAAAAGAAAAAAAGAGGAAACATGCTCCATACATATTCGGAACCCATCAATACATTTAAAGTTTATCAGTAAAATGTTATTCAGCCGTCCCTTTCCCTCATTCTCACCGGATGGCCTCTTGCATCGCGCTGAGAGCCTCATCTCGTCTTCTCATACCCACCAGGCTGCTGTTCCACTGCTGCAGCAGCTGTTTGCGCACCATCACCAGAGACTCCATTTCCATTTCAGCCTGCACACACACACACACACACACACACACACACACACACACACACACACACACACACACACACACACACACATTATATTTTCAAAGCAAAAGGGCATCAAACCCTAAACAGCCTAAAATTTTTTTCAGAGTACTTTAAATATTATACTTACTGTTTACTATTTTCCCTAAAACAAATAGCACACAAAATGAGAAAGTGGAGCATTTAGCAGGAGAGGAGCTGAAGGATATTTTTCTCAGGGGATGATTAAAGAGTTTGGCCAAATTGGTTTGCGATTAAGTAAAATACCAGGCCTGACTGGCGTTCCGATTTTTACCACTAGGTGTCAAGCTTGATTAAGCAGCTGCTCCCGAATGGATCTTTATAATTAGATTTGGGTTGAAGTGTAGAGACTCCAGTTTACAAGTTGGTGGTAAAGCACTTCAAAGCTGGTTTAAACCAACAATTAAAATTATTTTGATGTCATCACAAGATCAGGTCGTAGTCAGGATGTGTCATAATCACAAATTAATCAATAGCTCTAAATAATTAGCAACTAATTGTCATATTATATATTATTATGCATTTAAGTACTTGTCTGTATTACATCCTCCTTCAACTTATAGGTATTCACTGTCTATGTCGTGCTATATTTACCTCAGAAAGATCCTCTTTAGTTGTCTGTGTCTCCTCTGCTTGAGCATTGGTCTGGGCCTCATACAGGGCTATCTGATTTGTCAGCCTCTCTGTGTCCTTTGTTAGACGCTCCACATACAGATCCTGGTGGCAAAGGAGTATTTCAGCCATTAAAGAAATGAATATTAATGTCTGATACAAGAGACATCGTTGATGTGACCAGAGTTAAGCATGTTCACCTGCTTCAGTTTCTGGTCCTCAGCCTGAGTCTTCTCAGCTCCTGCTTTGTGTGTGGCATTCTTCAAGGCTTTGACATTAGAGCGCAGATCTTCACTGACCCCCTGTGTGAAGACGAGGTGCAGCATCAGGCTGTCTATCTCCGCCTGCAGTTGGGATACTATAGACAACAAGCACAGAAATGTGCATTAAAAAATATCCTCTGAAATTGACACTGCATTGCAAGGTGGAAAGGTGTAGCAATGGCCAAGGAAGAACCCAAAACTTTTGTTGGCAGGTTCAGGAGTTTGTTTTTAATTTCTTTGAGGTTGCCTTTATCAGGAAATCTTACCTAGGCCTTCATGATCAGTCCATTCCTGTATAATTTATTAATAAATCATTTCACAAATTTTCCTTTTACAGGCCATCTACGAACATGCCATTTTAGGTTGATTCATCTATAGGCCTCTATCTGCTGGGGAAACAAGCTTTCCTGCACTGTCAACACTGACTCGGGCAATTTGAAAGAAAGGAAGCCTTATGTTCTTCACACCCGAATTTCACAAAGACATGTCCTGCTCCTCCCTTGAAGAATGCGGATAGGAAAAAATAATGCTGATGGGACACTGAATGTGAGTGGACCAAATCAAAGCAGAGCAACAACACACAAACAATGGGGCAGTCAGAGTAGGATCGATGCTTTCAGTGGAGAAACCAGAGTATTTAGACTCCTTGTGTAACGGAATGTCTCACAGATAAAGCCAATAATACATATGAAAACTGTAATTATCTCAAAGTTGTGGTTCAGTCTGGACTTTGACGATGACCACTGTAGATCCTAATATGTTTGTGCGCTTCATTTCTTTGCTCACACATGGTTGTTATTGCTGACAAAATCATCTCTATGCAAGTTCATGGATCAGAACTTTTGAATTTCAAATAGGAAAATAAACTTAGAGTTTTAGAGTGAGCTTTACTTTACCTACAATTTTGTAAATACTTCAAAACATGTTTAAAATGACAACAATCTGGGATGAAAACAATAATCAAGAATTTATGGAGTTTAAACTAAGATAGATATGATGAATAAAAGATTCAGAGAGCAAGTCTCACTATTGGCTCTGGCTTTGCTGTCCCGACTGACTGTGCTGGAATATTTGGTCTTCATTGCCTCCAGCTGATCTTGTGCCTGCTGATGTTGGGCTTCAGCCTCGACCTTGGTCTGATAACGGCCCTCTAGCCTCGTCTGAAGTCCTGCCAGCTGCTCCTGAATCATGAACATCTGAACACCCATGTCCTGTATGTGGCTAGCATCAGCCTTCTCAATCACCAGCTGGGGCAGTGGGAGAGAGAACACAGTCAGATATTAGAAAATAACTGATCAAACAGTTTCACAACTGTCTGTTGGTTTGTCTCTCTGTGAACTGGATCAGGCAAGGTCCACCATGTGCCACCCCTCCAGCAAGGGGTGGCACATGGCCTAAGGAAGAACCCATTACATTTTGGAGCAGATCCATTTGACATAGCGTAACGTAACACTTCTATTTAGATTCTGCTATAGAGTTCTGCACTCTATAGAGTACCCTTCCTGTTTATGCTGTGCCTTAAAGTACATATCCTGCATATAGGAAACACAATGCAAGTGCAGATACAAGTCGCTGTACCTTCATTGTCCTCTGGACAGACTGAGGCTCCGTAGATGTAATAACAAAGAAACTGTACTCAGAGGAAATGTGATCCTCTGCATGTGTATACACTCAACATGTGTGAATAATAACATAAACAAGAAAGAAAAAAAAGAAAATACTAAATAAAGTGATGATAATAATATATTGTAATATAATTATAATATACATTAAGGATCTAACCTTTTCCTTTAGTCCAAGGTTGAGCCTCTCCAGCTGCTTACTGAGCTGCCTGTTAAGCGCAGCTTGTTGCCTTCTAACCAGGGGCTGCCAACAGATAAAACATGACATCAATAACACTGTTAGCATCTAGTGTCAGGGTTGAAGCAGCACTTGTACTAATTCACAGTACAGGAGATCTGGATTTGTATTACCAATGAACTTAATACACAACATGGTTGACACACAAGAGACAATGATCACATTATTCCCTATGAGGAGCAGTGAGACGATTAACTCCTCTTTCTTCATTAATAATGAAGGAGAAGCTACAGACATGTTCAGCATCAAGAATGATGAACTCCTCCTCATCCTCCATCACTGGCTCCTGATCCTCCACGTCTTCTGGTGTGTTAATGTTTGAGACGTGGGGTGTCGACGGATTCTGGGCAAATTCTTCCTGCCCTGAGACAAAGAAAACAAAGAGACATTGTTTAACCAAGGAGTTGTTTTACATCTAAGACTGTGTCCTGTGGATGTATTTTTGTTGATATGTTTTGTATCCTTTGTTACGTTCAAAGTATACAGTATATCCTTATGGATAATTGCATTTTATTAGGGAAGCTGCTGAAATCTTAAAGCATGTGGACAATATAGCTCTCGTTATTCAATCTGAATTAATTGAAGTTAGGAATGGACCACTGAGGGAAACTAAGCGAACCATAATTAGTGCTGTATAACTATAAAACTGTATTCAGCTTGTAGGATGACAGCCAGGTTAGTTCTCATCAGCATTATACATGACACATTATTGAATTCTGCTTTGCTGCATTGCTTTGTACTAAATTGTATTCCCCAGCAGAGGGAGTGTTTGACAGACCTAAATGTCTTGCTGCATGGGAGTCTTCATCAGCATCAGTGTGGTCAGGGTAGGACTGGGGGGTTGGGTCTTCAGCCTCTGAACCTGACTCATCCTGTCAGCCATATGTGAGAGAAAGCATGTTTATAAATCCTTAACACTGATTAGGATTATGACGTGTATTATGAGAAAAACATTACTTTTCAATATTTTAGAGTTTTACAGTAGCTGGCATTTTGTTTCTCACAGGGCTAACAGTATAATATGTGCATCAAACACATGGACAAACGATGGAACAAATACTACATGTTTCCATAAGGAGTTGATAATAGAATGTACGGTCCTCAGATACCATACCTGTTGAGCAGGCGGCACATTGGCTCCACAATCCTCATTATTCTGCTGCTTGCTCCTCTCCTCATGGGTGAGGGTTCCTTCCCTTCCCTCCTCATCCCTTCCCTCCTCCACTCCTCCCTCACCTCCAGCGCTCTGCATTTGGACTGTTGAGAGCAGCAGGTGGCGTGATGACGTCAGTTACGTTACTTCTTCTCTCTAGGTAAAAAACTAAATAGGAAACTATACTGTACTTGTGTTTGATAGTTTCTTTTCTTTTCTTGACCAGAGCAGGTGATTGTTAACTTACACAACAGACAAAACGTTCAAAATATTAACGTTAATACCAACATTAGCTAACATTAGCTCAGCTGTATCGTTACCTCCATAGACCAAGGCGACGGTAGCTAGTTAGCGTAGCGGCTAATGGACTAACTTCAGAAAACAAACACCCACGGGTGCAATAGTGGTCAGCTATGATTAACGATTAAACAGATAGAGACACCAGAGCACAGAGAACAATTTACGTTTCCACTTTTTTACACCACATGAAGCTGCAGTTTCTCACCACCGTAGAACTATCACAGAGAGACCTCCGCACAGACGTTTCTAGGCAACAGCAAACTTCCGACAGCGGAGGGGGCGTGGCGTTCATCATCACCTCATCAGCCCAACGCTGACCGGATGGAGTGGGAAACAACTGTTGGTAATAAAATCATTACCAGTCGTGACTCATACCCACGATCATCACCACAAGCATCACTGCAACAACCACCAGCACCATTTAATTGCCATATTTCAATAAACAATAATAAAACCTGGCCTAGTTTTCTTCAGTGTACTGCAGCCTCGGATCTTTTTTCTTTTAATTAACTATTTATTCAGATCCGTAAGATGAAGATGGAGACCCGACTGATTTTCAGCACAACCTGGGCTACTTAAATATACGATGCTGTTAAGACAATGTACCAAAGAATCAGAAGAAAAATTAAAACAGGCCACATTGATTGTAATTCACACTGGAATTAATTAATTTGTTATTCAATAATACTCAGATTTAAACTATTGAACAGCTTTGAAGTTTAAATTTCAGCTTGAATATTTGACTGTTGTTGACCGACCACAAATACAACCAAACGCACTGTGTGTGACAAAGCTTAAATAAAAGGAAGCAGCAGTCCTATGTATTTCTTGCTTTAAGGGCAAATAATATTTGATCACACTGATTTTTAGTTCAAGAAATGTGCATTCATACAAGTGTATTGTTAAGTGCTTAGTTGTATAAGAGAAGGACAAAGAGGTATCCGATTGGCATTGGCAGTTACTTAATGACGGGTAATCTATATTGGACATGAAGTATTACAGAATAATCTCTAAAAAAAAAAAAATTAACTACTACATAAGTATGTTACAGAAATATTTATCAAAGTATCAGATGATTGCTATTCCCAATATTGATGGTAGGAAAGACCCAGGGGTTTTAAAGGAGGTGAATACTGCATGCATATGAAATGTCAGGACTGTGATATTTACAAAAACAGAAGGGGTCTTAATAAGAGATTTATTTTTGCTCCATAAATAAGGCAGATACACACAATCACTGAATTTGGCCTTAAAAATCACACTTGAATTTTAAAAAGTTATTTATAATTCACAGATAAATTATCTTCATATATCCTCAAAAATCTTCATTCTATTTATTCCAAAGCAAAAAAATATACAACCACAACCCACCTCATGTAGTCATTCAGAAACAAATACTTTTTAACAAGAAAGGCGTAAAGGGATACACAATCATACAGAACATATGCATTTTGTGTATCAGCGCTTCAGTAAACAATGTATTACTTCCTGTAAACAATGTTAATGCAGGTATTATGACACAACTGTAAATATTACCTCACTATTCTACACCAAACAGGATGTGTACCTTTAAGCAGAGCGATCTGGCAATGCAGGCCTCAAAGGACTTTGGTTGACATTAGAAATATGTCACAGGTATAAATGTACTCTCAGAAAGGTAACCTGTTGGTAAGGCTATACATCCTTGGCAAGGGATGCTCTTCAATGTCGTACCTTAACTTCATGTAGTGCAGCCAAACTTAAATGAAGCCACTGTCTACAGTATGGTGGTTAGTCTTTTTAAAGCACTGTCACATATAAGTTGGTCATTTAAACTCACTTCCAACGTTATCATCATCTTAAAGTGTAAATGTACAAGATAAATACACCTTAAGATTGAATGACAATTTTCGAAAAAGATATTTAAGATGAAATAGTGTTTATCACAAGGTAACAAAAAGAAAACGTTCACTCGTATTTTGTGCAATAATTTGCATACCCCAGTCAAAATGTGACTGGGTGAAAACTTTTCATACAACAACATTAGGAACCAAAACGATTGACATATACATTCAATAGACACATTAGAGACCATGTGCTTCTCACCGGACAGACGCTTTTCTGTATAATATCTTTACAAGATCATTTACTAGCCTATGCAGAGTTTCTATCATTGCACTTATTGTGTTCATGTACTTGTCATTAGTGGAATGTACACAGTTAATGACACTTTTCCTAAATAATGCAGTATATCTGCTCTTGAGGAAAATGTCCACACAGTCATGGATAAGGGCATCATTGGCATAAAAAGAGGAGCTCAGGGTGTGGTCACAGCACAAATGAATACTGTTAGTTAACACCTGATAAGAAAAAAAAAACCGACATGAGGCCACTTAACTGTTTGTTTCACCTAGTAAATAAACTAGCTGAGCTTTTCCAACATATACAAACTACAACAGACTTGTCATCTGCAGGCCGTAAGGTATCAGGTGAATGCTTCCATATGCATTTATTCATAAAAGGTGTACTTCTATGTCCTCAGAAACTGTCTAGAAACAAACTTAATTCTCTTCACATATTCGGCCCCATTCAATAGGTTCTTACTGTTGTATGAATCCTTCAAAGACACAATAAATATTACTGAATAGAGCAGCAAACACCAGTTTGTCTGAAGCGATTCCTTGCCTTACTCCTGAAATAAATCATAGCGGGGAAGAGAGAAACCTTCTCACTATGGGAATGTGTTTTACAGTAGCCTCTGAACTATCGACTTTGGCTCCAGCTCCCATTCTGAGACTCCGTAAGTGTTAAGAAATACTGCAAACATTCTTCATGGCTGGCTGGTGCTGTCCCTCTCAGGCTGGAAAGGCTCTCAATCAACTGCTGGCCCAGCTGATGGTCCACCAGATGTGCGCTGGTCCATGGCAGAGTGCATGATAGTGAGCCACACATCATCCATGTTTGGCATTACAAAGATTTTCTAAGAGAGGAGGGAAAGAGTGATGACAGTGAGTGGTCAGTTGTTGGGATTCTTTGAAAAGTGGAAGCTTTGTTTTCACCTACGCCTCTTAGTTTGTTTGTATTGCCTAATCCTGTCTGTCAACAGGATTATGCAAAAACTGAAAGGCAAATTTACACAAAAACTAAAAGGGTAATTAGGGTATTTATCACCCTGGGCCCTTTCTCCCCATGTGTGGGGGTCAAGAGGACTAATATGGACCAAAATGATTGTAAGTGGTGCAGTTTTTAACAAGAAAATTAGGGCCGACACTAAAGAACTTTTTCCTGAAGAGAATTGCTGCTCAAAGAGAGGGGCCGTATTCAAGTGGGGGTAAGGTAATATTTTTAGATAAAGCTATAGGCATCAGTGAGGTTTTACGGCAGCACGGCAGGATAACAACATAAACAGACGCTCAGTATTATTCCATAAATTAGGAGAGAACGAACAATGAACAATGAATTTCTTCTATGTTTCTAAATACCAGAAGCATAAGTGAAATGTAGTGTACCTGTAACTCCTGGCCCAGTTTCTTCTCTATCCAGTCTGTTACATGAGCCAGAGTGACTTCTCTTTCTCCCAGCTTGGGTCGTGCCTTCAGTTCCAAGTGTGGCGGCTTCCTGAAGCCGTACCTGTAAGAGGAAGAGGTCAACACAATCCACGGTGTTTTCATAAACACCACTAACAGCTGACAAATAAACAGACGGTACCAGCACAGAGTATCGTTACCACCAACAGAGGGCAGCGATTTATTGCAGATTTAAGAGAAATATATGAAATGCTCCTTTTAATTTCTTTATACTAACTCCAGAATAAAGACTTTATTCAGTATGCGTCGCATAAATTATTTACTACTTCACAAAAACACGTGTCTTGTATCTAAGTCTACACACGACAGGAAGTTGATTAATTAAAATCTTCTGATAGACTTATCTGATGATGTGCAAGTATTTGTTGTTTTGACAGATGAAGCAATTCACAGTATTCCACATAGAAAGGAGAGAAAAACATCCTGTACGTACCATATCCTGTCGGTGGGTGGGGGGGGGATATTGACAGCCAGCATTCCCTGGAGTTCCTGTAGCTCCACTGTGAGGAGGAGGGGTGTGTTCGACACCTCCTCCATCTTCTTCTTGATGAACTCCGTCTCCGTCGCTTTCTGGAAGTATTTGGACTTGGTGATCTTGTCCACAAAGCGCATGATCTTGCTGGGTTTGTGGCCTCCAACCAAACTATATTCAATAAAAAGAGAGGTTACAACTGTAAAGTCAGACATTATCATTTGAAGTTTGGTCTAATAAATTAGTTATGTATGCTAGTGAATAGACTGATTTAATGATCAGGTTTGACCAGGATATTTATTGCCGGCAAACATCAATGTCATCTGTTGAAATTCTCAGATATATACTTCACTAGAACAAGCTCAATTTAAACTTAGATCACTACATATTCAATCTATTCATAGACAAACTAGTATGAAGGATTGATGTAAGAACCCATCCTCACCCCTCTGCTCCAGTAGACTCATTTGACAGCTCTGAAGAGTCTTCCTCATCTGATGAGCCTGCACTGGAGGACTCCTCATCACTGTCAGCCAGACAGTACGTTCGAGGTCTGTTTCTGCAAACACATGAACCAACAGAAACAGGGATTGGTGCAAACCCCCACACACAGTCGACACATGCACACTAATGCATGCATATGGGTCTGTGCCTGAATTCTCTTTTGAAGTGGAGATTAAGAATTGAATATCACAGATGAATATGGTCAAGCAGCACTTACCAGGAACAGATATGCATCCAATTAACAGCCGCATAAAAGTAGAATCCAGCGAGCAGAGAGTGAATAAAAGAGAAGAAAGAAAAGAAAAAAGGATATAAGATATAAAAGATTGAGAAAGGCAGGTGAGGGGCCAAACAGAATGGGGCAGACCTCTGACAGAGGAAAGTATACGATTTGGTGTCAAGACAGAACAAAACAAGACCAAAAAGTCTCAGGGATTTTCTGAAATGTGTGTGTTGATGGAACTTGGCAGTCTTACCCATCTTTGCCAAACTCCCCTAAGCGGAGGCTTTCTCCCTCCTTGCCCAGGCGAATCAGATTCATTTTGGTTTCTAGAGTCATCAGGAAGGAGCCACTGTAGGAAATGTCCAAGTCGAACCACAGACCTACGGGACAAACAGCTCTTATGAAAGGGAAACTGGGAAGTGTATGTTTGAGGATAGGAGCTATATGCAGTATATCCCATGAGTAATGGTAATGACTGATCCTTAATATATCGTGTCACGCTCAGTCAAACATATTCAGCTATGGGTGTTGTGCTCTATCTCCTTCACACAGAGCACTTCAGGACACAGTCTGTCGTCCTGCCTGCTATACCATTCTGTCCATGCTGCCCCACTTCTCTTGCTGCATTGCCATTTCCGTGACACGTCTTTTTCCCACTAAAATAGTTTGACCCCTCTTCTTTGAGAAAGAAGACAAATGATAAGGCAAGGTCAATTACACCCACCAAGCCCTGCTTTTGCCCCCGTTTCATGTCAGCAGGGAGTAGTGGCTATATAAACAGGGTTTTCCCTCTCTCCCTCTATTAAGTTTACCTCTGCTCTACCAAACGTCTTGTAATCTGGATTATATAAATTCCTTAAAAGCCCTTATCAAAAGTCATGCCTTTTTTCTGCTTTACAAGAAAGGATCACATGCTGACTATAAAACGTGATTTGGTTTCTTTGTGCACCACTAGAGGCAGCAAAGGTCGACAGATGATGCAAAAAAAAGAGGAATTTAGTGTGGGTGAAAGGAAAAGAACACATTGGGGCCTTGTTCCTGTTATTGGATTTAGATAACTGACAGAATCATACAAAATATAGTTCAGATGGGATCATGAGATGTATCGTGGGATAGCAAACATTGCAATCACAAACAGCATTAAAGGTTGGATGTCCTCTCCTCACTACTCAATAGGGAAGTCGTGTGATACCAACCCTCCGAAAAAATGTATCCAGATGAGCAGGTTGAAGTCTTTTTACATGATCAAATAGGCATCGCAGAGATAACAGGAAACATGACACTACATGGACCGAAATGTGCAAACACTCAGAGACAATTCCTTGCAGAGATATGCACACATACACAGCTGGAGAGATTCATCGATCCACTGCACTCAGCATGCTCGTTCCAGGAAAAGGCGCAGTAACACAAGGTAAGGCAGCACTTGATGTCAGAAGGAT
>CAAKHC010013481.1:17725-28384 GCA_901007825.1 Macroramphosus scolopax
ACAGCAAAAAAAAAAAAAAAAAAAAACTGACTAAAGATCACTTCAAGGCAACACAATGGAAACAATGGGCATAAGCTATAGAAAATAGGAGCAAGCAGAGGGCTGGGAGGATATTGCCTCAGTCACATTTCAAAAAGTCTAAAATATGTCTTTTGTTTGGAGCATGCACCCCTTTCCTGCTTCTTAATACTTCCCAGGAATATACAGAACATCCCTTATCATCTGTTACAAACAAATCTAAATATCTTTATGAATAAGAGTGCAATTAAAAAACTGATAAACCACCAACACATCAACATTATGGGGGCCAAGCACCCAGACTATGGTTATTGTGGCATGTTTTGCCTGTTCCAAGAAGTGCAGTTTCCATCGCAGTTGGAGATGCAATCAATTCCTGCCCTCATTACAGGGTTATGTGAGTGCTGCAGTGATAAAAATGAAGCGGTGACTCATCATGGGAGGGAGGAAGGGGGATACTGAGACTAAAGAGCAAGATAGGACACAAAGAGGAAGACTTAATGTGAGGGAGGAGAAAACTATGAAGATTGATATGAAACAGATGAAGAGATATCTCTGGATGGAAAGCCTAGTGTTGATGTCTGAATGACCGCAGAGGGATCCCTGTAAACATGACATACAATGCTCCCTCTGATCCAAACCACAAATGTTTGCTGAAAACTTCACTGCCAATTGAGTCAACATAGTCTGCAGCAGGCAGACCTTTGGTCCCTTACTAACCTAAGCCCCACTTTATCCGATCCATAGATAAGACCTACTAAAGGGCTTAGAGCAGGCTGCATTGTACTCCGTTCACTAACCAATCAAATTTCCCTTCAGTAAACAAAGCCTTCATTTAAAATACGTCTTCCAGGATCTGACTATACAACACCTTTGTTAAATGATATTTATTAGCATCAATTGTGCACACAAGCTCTCACTCCTGTTCCCTTTGTACATTAAGAACTACCGTGTGTGTGTGTCATCAACAACAACGCTCTGGTGAACTCTGAGCAGAGCTACTTGGTCAGTGATCTCCAGAGGCAGCTGTACAGGAAGGGAAGTTTTGTACTTTCTCTAACCAGCAGAGAGCCAACAAGCAATAATCACGTCTCTAACCTCGAGGGTACCCCTGCCTGACAAGCTGAGTGGGTGTAAGTGCATATTACCCAACAGTGTGAAGTTTTTGGAAAGCATGGATTCTTCTCTTTTCCATTTGTGTTTCGGATATTAGATTATTTGGAAAGATTCAACTTAGCGATTATAATATAGTACACTTGTAAATTTAGTGAATATCAGGTAAAATAATTGTCAATTATGTATGTGCCCTACGTAAAATACACAGTCCAGGTTCTAGAAATACTCTAGTCAGCTGGCCATCTAACATTAGCTGGTTGCCTAAGAGATTAGACATAATAAAATACTTGCATTAGTTACAGTACAATGTTTCTTTCTTTAACCTTGCAAAACTATAAGCCAAAGGTTCGGTGCCAATCCTGTCAGGGTTTGCTCATTCATGCCTTAATCAAAACACCTAGCACCAAACTGATCGTCAGGCGCCGCTAATTGGCTGGCTGGCCCCTGCTTGCCTTTTTACTACCTAAGGATGGGTCAAATACAGAGAAAATTATTTCCCTTGCGGTATTAATGAAGCATGCTTACAATCTCTATCAGCTAATTTCCAGAGCGAAGCCCACGCCCACTACTTAGTATGAGAAATATCACAGCAAAATGTAACCTGGACCTCGATGACCACCAAGCATTACAGCATGTTAATCTTTTTCTATTTTGTGGTGCAGCTGTGACGACAGGAAAAAATGTGGGTGGGGTTAGTCTATCAACAGCACTTTCCCCTCCCAAAACATTCACAGCTGAGTGTTCTTGAGCAAGTCACCCAACACCCAGCTGCTCCTCGGGCGCCGCTACAGTGGCATTGCACACACACACACACACACACCGCAGTGTGTGTATGTTCACTGTGTGTTTGCATGTTCACGTACGGCTGGGTTAAACAGAATTTCTCTTGAAGGATTAATTAATAAAGAATACAAAATTAAAACAAATGCATTACCTTATGTGTTTATCTTTGTGACCTCTATTGTAGACATAGCTAGCTGAGCAGCAGGCGACCAGTGTCGATTTCAAACATAAGAGACAATAACGTGCTCTTTGTACAAACAAATCCTGCACAATAAGTGAAGCTCAATCTACAACTCTAACAGACATGCCAGTATCACTTCAAAAAAACAGGAACACAGTGTGTGTGTGTGTGTGCTCATGTTTGTGTGTGCTTTCGCTCTCTTACCTTGGTAGTCAATAGAAGGACTGGATGCTCCAAGGATTCTGGGAGTGGCCACGCCCATGTCCAGTGCTGTCAGGGTTAGCTCATTCATGAAGTAAGGCAACTAGAAAACACAACACATTTAACTGAGCAAACTACATATGAATAATTCATTTGTAGAAAAGCAAAAAAAAAAAACACAACTTTTTAGTAAACGCCGAAGGGGATTTTTAAGTCTTCACTAAAACTAGTGACTAATGGAAAATATTGAAACACAAATAACAAACATCAATCCAAATTGCAGATAAAAGCGGAGTCATGTGGTGCCCACCACACCTAATAATAAACTCTGTGCAGTGCCTCATGGACAATCATTTTCCACGAGTTTATGGACCGTCACAGACACAGACATTATAATGATTAAGCGAAAATAGTTGCCCATAGGACATGATCAGAAAGGAACAGCAACGTAAAGGGAAGGAAGTGAAGGAAAAGGAGATTCTGTCTCATCATTGAAATCAGTGTGGAGCAGCTGGGGCCTGTAAAGAGCTGCTCACAGGTAAAAACCAAAATCATGAGTGCATTCACTTTTAAGCTGGAAGGTTAGCATGACTATTTTGTTAGTTATTCTCTACTCTATATTTTAACTTCATCTAGTGCCTGTTTCAATTTCAACCACTACTAGAAAGGAAAGGTTGCATGGGGGTTGGGCTGCTCACCCGAATCTTGCTCAGCTTCATTTGAATCTTCTTAGACACCAGGTCAGCCCAGTGGGGCTCTCTCAGAAGGTCCCAGGAGACTCGACCAATAGCTGCATTCACCCAGGCAACGGGATCCTCCTCCCTGAGCTGCCCCTGAGGTGAGATGGTACTCTGAAGCTGAGGACGAAGCCGGAAGGTTAGCAAACATCACAAAGATAAGTTATGAATCGCATATCTCTGTACAGGATTTTAAAACATTTAACCCACATATGTCAACACAGTCTAATAAAGACACTCACTCTGGATAAGCCACAATATCAGCTACCTTTTCTGTTTTGCTTGTAACACACTTGTTGGGTGAAATTACAAATGAGATGACCAATTCGTATCCTAATTTAGGAAAGGAAACGTTTTGAATATTGTTATTGGAAGGTGTATGTGCTACCTTCTTGTCAGCCCCAGGGCTGCTATGTGGACTTTGGAGAGCAGGACTGGTGGCTTTGGGGCTGACTTCATCCGGTTTTGGCAGTAAGGAGGCCATGTAGGCACTGTAGTCCAGCAGCTTGGTTTTGGCACTGCGTTCTGTTGGGGAGACTAAGGAGTCCTTAGATCTGGGCTGGGATGCCAGGGCATCTTCCAGACTGCTGCGGCTGCTGCTGCGACTGTGTGAGCTCAGCGCTGTGGGCAATGACAAATATCAGAAAAGGGTGATGGATTAAACTCTGCGCTCAGTTTTTGCTTTTCATAACTGTAACATTTTTGATCAATAAGAGCCATTTCTGTAGCCGAGCAGTCCGTCAATATATCCTTATAGAAATATATTTTGACAAAAGTCTTAAAAAGTCAGTCAAATGAAGAAGGAATGGTCTTGTCCTTTAAGAGCAGAAACTGACAATGGATGCGTGTATAAAAACACCAGATTTGCTCACCACTTTTTGTCCCTGTAGCACTGGAAGATTTCTTCAAATCCGCCTTAAGCTTCGACGCTGCAAGAAACCGCTGGAACCATTCCTCTTTCTCCCTCCCGGTCCTTCCGAACAGATATAGAGTCAGATCCCGATTGAAGGAGGATGAACATGCTCGCTCCTGAGCTCCTCCTGTCCCCTCCGTCGAGCCCTCACTGGCCTCCCACTTGTCACCTTCAGCCTTGGACATGAAGTCATCCTGTTTTGCAAGTTCAATGCAGACGGGGTATTTTTTGTTCCATATCCGCTTCCTGGCCAAGCTCTGAGGCATCAGATATACCTGGTGGAATATCAAGGACGAAAGAGGAGTCACATACATTTCATGCATATAAAGTACCTGTATCATCCCGTAGTACATGTCCTCATTAGTGTCAAAATAGCTTGCTGATAGCATATTCAAGTGTAATAGCCTTAGACTAGGCTTACATGAATTAACTACCAGGTGTTTTGTTAACAGGTAATAGTAGTTGCAACTCAACCAAAGAAACATACAGATGAACGACACATTTAATTTCCAAGGCTTTGAGGAGATATGCAATTACATCTGTGTTAAAAAGTAAATCCAAGTACATACTTTGCAGTTGGTCAAGTCATAGATCTTCTGACTGATGTAGGTGACATCAGGTTTCGGCTCATTGTGTGTGGCACGACGGGCAATATTGTGGTTGGGCTTAGACAGACGGATGATGGAGCCCTCCAACCGTACATACACAGAGTGTGTGAGCGTGGCGTGGTAGGTTTCTGGGTTATAGTTAGATATCTCGTTCATCCAGCCCTAGAAGGAAGGCATAACCAGTTAATGTACACTTCTTTACTACGATGTGTTGCATAACAATCAGGTGTTAAACAATAGGGAGACAGAAAATATGCTCAGTGTGTTGTCACCAATGAAATGTTTCTACAGTGATGGAAAAGGTAACCTGTCTTTTCCTATGAACTTCACACTGATACGTCTTTTAAAGTGAAGTCTTCATCTGTTTGTTGTCATTTGCTATTTTTAAATTTTGATGCCTTTACGGCTAATTTCAGCCCAGGATCCACATCTAGGTTGTTTGCTGCTTTGTCACTTCAATGTGAAACCTGTCACAGGAAGGTGCCTCCTACATTTCATGTTTGCCTTTGTTCACAGAATCCAACAGAGACGCTCCTCACAGTGTCAGCATAGACCACATTTCACCTTCTTTTCATTATAAAATCTGAGTGATGCAGCTTTTATTATTGTCCATTATCTAAACTAAACTCTAGTATCTCACTTCAATATGTATATTTGCAGTGCTTACCACTGTGGGTGAGGTGCAGTGGTTAGCATTATTTTGCATATTGATGTGTAACAGTTATAATAACAAAGAGTGTCTGTGTCTATCTGTTGTTGGTGGAAGGATGTGACAGAGCTATAACACAGCCAGCCAGCCTTATCTTAACATAAACACAGTTAGGATATAATGCTCAAGTTTGTGAAACAGAGTTTTCATAAAACACACCAGAATATGATCAGCTGTGTAATGTTCTTCAAAATGTTGAGCTGATCTATCAGCATTCTGCTACATTATAGACTTAAAATTCAGAGTTGGAAACTGAACAAATAAGCAAGAAAGATTCACTGACCTTAAAGATTTCAGGTTGTTTAATGTCTAACTTGTTCTGATTCCACAGCTTCCTGTTGTGCGTGGAGTATCTGTAGTCAGTTCCAGAAGGTTTCGGTCCCGTCAGCCATACGACACCGATGGCTAAGAAGAATCCCAGTGCAATTCCAAGCAGCAGTCCTCCAACGTAGTCAGGCAAAGGTAAAACAAAATACCCATAAACCAGTGCAGTGAGAAAGAGGAGAGTATAGTGTGGAACACTAGGCGCTGGCTCAATACTTTCTGATTCATCCTCACTGCACGGTTCAGTACTACCACTTAGTAGCCCTTTAGTCTGACTCCAAGTTCCAGTATAATCAGTTCCATCACCAGCATCAGCATCCGTGTCAGTACACGCCTCAAAGTCCTCGCTGTACAGAATACAAAAGTCCTCATCCTCCTGTTTTGCAAGAGCAGACATGGAGCACTTGTCCAATGACATGGAAAGTAGAGATGACTTGTTGGGGCTTTTACTGTCAATAGAGGTGGGAACATGTGATTCAGCCGGACCAGAGGCCCCACTGTCGGGACTCTCAGCCTCCCACTCCCCTCCTTCTTCCTCTTTGATGCAGTAATTGTTGTTGCTCTCCATTTGACCATTGTTAGAAGTGAGGATTGAGAGTTCCGAGGCACTGGCAGATAGGCCCTTTGGTCGGTAAATGCTGCTGCTGACGAGGCTGTTGCTCTTTTCATCCATAATCTTACTCAGCATTTGTAGCGGTTCATACATCACCTCAGAGAGACGACGCTTTGTGTCCTCAATTCGTGCCTCGACTTCAGAGACTTTGAAGAAGCTGCGGCTATCTGTTGAGGTTTGTGGGGAAGAAGGGGCAGTTTTTGAATCACCACTTGATGAAGTGGCGGCAGACTGCATTCGGGATTGTGTGAATTGTTTGAAGAGTTGCAGGTTAAGGCGGGACTCTGGAAGACGGTAGGGAGTGGAGGAGGAGTCCTGAGATGTATCAGAGGATAAAGACTTAACCAGAGACTTCAGATGCCTGTGCCTTACTGCGGGAGTAGGAACGGAAGCGTCACGAGACTCACTGTCAGAGGAGAGAGACTTCACCAGGCTGAGGAAGGGTCTGTCGCTGGAGGGAAAGCTCAAAGACTTAGTGGGCGAAGAATTGGAACTGGAGCCTTTTGGTTCAACAATTTGTGATAACAAAGATTGTGTAGGAGAAATTGGGGAAGGTCTGGTGGCGTCAGGAATAACCTCCGAGTCCATTTTCGCCCCTTCAAACATCTCCTCACTTGCCTCTAAGCCTGTCACAATATTCGACTCATCATGAGCGGGAGAGGAGACAGTTGTCCTGTACAGCTCTTCTTCCTCCTCCTCCTCTTCATCCTTCCCAAGAGCTGAGAAGTGGATGGTGATGGTCTCCTTTGACAGTGATCGCTGGAGATGAAGCTTGGGAGCCACAGCAGGCGGCTGTTCATCTGTGGAGTGGGGGCTCTCTGCATGGCTCGGGTGCCGGCTGGTCATTGCAGTACTCCAGTTGAGACACAGTCTGCCAAGAACGAAAAAGACGACACTAAATTCAGTGCATCTCAAAACAACATTGAAGTCCTTCTATAACACTGGAAGCAAGAATGGTGTGAAAACATCATAGATTGAAATCACTTCAAATGCTACGAAACGAAAAGTTCATCCAAATTTAACTTTACATTTTCACCCAACAGTGTCAGTCAGTGAGAAGATGCTGACTAAAAGATTTTACTGATCATTGTTATTTTTATTTGTCGCTTTGAGTCCCTTCTTGAATCAGATCAGTTCATACACTGACCACTTTTTCCTCTTTGCCTGGACTCCTTCTTGTTGCAAGTTTCTAACAAGGCGGAAACATGTGTTGACGCTCTTGTTTTGTAATGCGAACTTACTGGCGAAAAAAGGAATCTGTAGCATACATTTTTAATGGATCAAACAAACTGGACCCAGTTCTTAAATGGAACAGGTTCTTGAATTACTATATTCATATTAGATTGTTTCCCAAGAGTTGTTTGAAACCGGGTGGACATTACATATTTGTGATGTACTGTGATTTGTTCAAGTTTAAAGTTAAGTCTATCAGCAATCTGCCACACAGAAAAGCATCTGAGAAGCAGTGTATGGGAGTGTTTTGGATGGTACACCATGGATGGCAACAGATTAAAGAAGGTGTAGTCTATGCGTAAACAGCTGCTACACCACATCCTGGTAGCTTGCCCACTAAGTGAAGGAGCAGACCCAAAACAAACTGACAGTCACATATGATTATATGGCTGATTATTATAGGAGTATAATCATCATTCACTTGAGAAACAAGACTCAAATCGATTTCTGAGTCCATGACAGAGAGCAGTCTGGGCAATGACAAGGATAGTGCAGACGACTGGTCATTTTATTTGGAGAGGGAAAATCTTTAATTACAAAAAAGACTGTTGCCTAATACAATACAGAGTCACCAACCCTCCATTGTGATATTTACAAAGGCTAAGTACTGAAAGTATTGTGCTAATAATGCTTCCCATTCCCAGAAAACAACGTATATTTGCAAGGCCCTTAACCCAGACTGCTCCAGTGGAGCTGTGCAGAGGGCAGCAGGTCAGACTGTGGTTGAACTGAGCAGCTACCAGGTGTGAATGTGTAACTGTGTGTTTGTAATCAGGGCACTCCTGAAATGAGTATTGCTCTCAGCGGTATTTACCTGAATAAATAAAGGTTAAAGAAACAGGACTGAGCTGGTGATGAAAAAAATGCAGTGTCATGTCCAACCAGTTTGGCTGCCTCAGTCGTCTGACCTTAATCTCCGTAACAGAAACACACAAGCATGCGCACACACTCTCATACTCATACTCACTCTCTCCTCTCATACCCATGTACTCATCCTCTCATACCCATATACTCGTATCCTCCTTCTCTCACACTCACCCTCAAACTCTCGCTCTCATACTCTGCTCTGCTCACACTTCATTGATTTATATCATTCAAATATTCAGCAAAAAACAAGAATCCCAACAGGAAATAATCAACAACAGCTAGAAGAAGCACCTACTACCCACCTACTGACTTGTTGTTGGAGTGTTATAGCTGCCTTTAAAAAAGAAAGTACATTCCTGACAATGACATTGCGATAAGACTTGCATTGTGAATGCTGCTAGCTGTTGCACATTACATTGTAAACCTTTAACCCACTTAAGAGACTTGTCTTGTGACTGCTTCAAACCTTCGCCAAATAGCATTCAATAACCTCCACAACGCTCCTACAGTCTGTGGTCGGGGTGTAAAGGTTCAAAGATTCCCGGTTTGGTTCGTTAGGACACTGTCATGTCAAGGTTCAGTATAGTCAGAGCGCTTAGTTTAGCCCGGGATGTCCAGCTGCCTGTCGTCAGAGTAACAGAACATTATATTAGAACATATATTTCACACGATTGAAGCTATTCTTTCAAACATAATATGATTCATGCATCACTGAATTGGCAATATATATTGAACTTAAAGTTTTCAATTACACGCATCAGCCAAAGTCTCAATAATTAACTGAGGATGAAATGACTGGGCGACAATTATCGCGATGATTTTTTTCCCGATAGAAATGTTCTATAAAAGTTCTTTTTAATTGAACTTGTAATTACACCGTTTTTTTGCAGATCATCAATTAATCACACATTTCTAACTGTAATATGACATTTAATATATAGGTTGTGTCGTTTCAGGAGCAAACTGTGCTTTAGTAGGCAGAGGAAGGCGGGTTGAGAGTTTACTCTGATAATGATCTATCTGCGTCCCCGCCCCCTCTCATCAGTTTTTCTGCATTCTTGAAAACCGTTTGGGCTCTGTTGAGCTGCTGTTTATCTAAGAACCTGAAATCTAATATAAGTTCATCAAGAATTCATTTAGCAGTTTGCGTAGTCTCTCAGTCACTAAAACATGACGATGCTACGAACACAAACACCCTCAGACTTTGGCAGATTGAGCAATACTAGTGATCGGCCTCCTTGCATGCATTGTATACTAATACACATATACGTATTTGAAAATATAGTTTCTGATTTTTATTATAACACTTTTCCTTTGTATCATTGATTTAAAGTCAAAGGGAAATCTCAAAAAGGCACAAATAGACAGTCTAGTCTTCAGTCATCTTGTGTTTTCATTGCAGCATTTACCATTCAACAACAAGCCCAAACAACAGGTCATATAATCTTTGGTCAGCTGCCCATGCGTTTGGTAATCGTTCGTCTCTGTAGCTGCAGTGTTGGCAGTAGCATTAACCTGAGCACTGAGCTGTGATATACTTTGCAACTCATTACATGAACTGTCAGCATAGCAGGGAAAGTCATTACTACTGTAAACAAACAGCAAGACTTAAGATGGGACTTCTAATCCCTTACTAGGCAACGTGGATAAGGTATTGTGGTCTGGGATTTATTGCGTCGTCCACAGGGGAAGGTGTGCAGCAGGTTTGGTTCTCCATGTTCTTTTCCTCCTGTAGTGTAATCTCCGTCTCTTAGAAAACACACCTTAACGCCATCGATGTCTATGAAACAGTGGTGTATGACATTTGAGATATTCTGCAGGGGGCTGACAAGTGATATTGTATTCGAAGAAAGTGACAAGCAGGATGATTTGCAAAATATATCCTTCCAGTGTTGTTACTGAGCTGCATTACTGGAAAAACTGTTACCAGTTCTACAAAACGTTTAGGAAATAACATAGGGAGGACATGCTTCATCAGTAGTCCAAGACAATAATACAGAACGTCATGACAAGTGGATTTAGTAGAAAAAAAACACCATATGAGGAGGCCTTTAATGAAACAGCTTCTCAGTGGATTATTGGTGCTGTGGACTTGGCCAACAGCATCAACTAGAACAAGCTTGTTCCAACAGTGTGCTCTGCGGAAACATATCAAGGCAAAAGGATGTAGAGCTTTTCAAAACATCCCCAAACTGCATGGCAGAAAGCCTTTAGTCACAGATGCAATGCAGTAATTTAGAATGAACTGTTTGCCTCGTAGCGAGTTGCTATTCCACTCTGGTGTGAGAATACATTCTTGAATCAGGCATCACTCACAAGAATTTGATCCTAACTAAATTCTGAGATCCTTTAAGAT
>CAAKHC010013481.1:30843-48442 GCA_901007825.1 Macroramphosus scolopax
AACAGATGTTGCTATCATGTTGCATGCGAATTAACGAGAGGTTTACCAATAGATGCCAAAGCTGAAAGTTGAAACGATGATGCAATTTCATCCTTCTGAAACACAAAGTGTTTTAATAGCAATGAAATGATAAATGTGACGGGATGATTTCATCCTGTATTTGCTGATATTCAAATATTCTGTGGACAAGGACATTGTGTCAGATTTAGAAGATATCCCAACTTGTTCTGAAATGGGCATCAGGATAGTTGGATTGCTCAACTATTGGCGGCAATGGCTCAACTGTTGCGGATCACAACAATGAGAACTGGCTCGAGGACAGCATGTGACCGAAGTTAAAAAGAAAGAATCCAGCATTTTGACACACACAGGGAAAGAGTGGGCTCTGATACTGTCTCTATGATTCTAAACCACATCAGAACACAGAGGAGCATTGTGTTCCTGAACGCAATTAATGCTCTGTATTATGTTCAACCTATTTCAAACCATGCCAGTTCAGTGACCCAGACATTGTTCACGTTAAATAATGCACTCCTCACTCAACTGCTTAACGTGGTCAACAAGCCCTCATTATTTTTGAATGAACTATTTGTCTGCAGCGGTGACAAAACTGTGCACAGAACAGCCTCTCTTCTCCAGTTACAGGAATGTGACGGAGATCCAGTCGTCACACCAGCTCCCACAGGAATACACACGTCACTTTATTTTAACATTGGTTATTATTTTTGATTGCACTTTGCACATTTGTTCTTAATTAATATTCCCTCAAGCAGCTATAATCAACATCTTTAAATGTCAAATGGGCGACATGTTGTGCCAGAGGTGTCACTCGTAGTCATGAACCTGCAGAGAATTAACACCTGACTCTGCAGCTCCTCGCAGGCTTACACAGCTTTATAGTAAGTTTAAGCTCATTGTTCAATGTGTAGGTTGCATGACTCAAAACATAGATCACTTTGGTCTTTAAATCATACATTTGAAAAAATATTATGTTTGATAAAGAAATCTATTTAAAAGTTAACGATGTGAGTTGTGGTCAGACGTTAATTCATCTACCCCAAAGTGGCCAAAAAGAATCAGCGAGTGCAGAGGTAAGAAAGACCTTCCATTGCCATCATCAACATTTACCCTGACAGCAACCATACTTTAAACCCATTAAGAGTCATATGCACACAGTACTTCCCCTTGAACACAAGACACTGGTTACAAGAACGACGAGTTAAGATCACTGGTTTTATTGAGCACAAGAGGTCATCTTGTCTTGTTCTTGCAGAGAGGCAATAGGGACAGACCGTGACTCTTTTGTTAAGGCTTGTCATAGTTAAAAGTGCACGGCTTAGATATGGTTTGGATTTCTGAGAAAGAAAACTGGGACACTTAGCAGTTCCACTGCATTTAGTACGGACTAAGCGGAACTCTGAATTGAGTTATACAAGTCAGCATAGAAGCTATAAGCACTAAAACCTGTATTTTCACCTACATCCAAAACAGAGCTTTCCAACCAGGCCACATGGTGACAGTGGTGAATGCCAAATCCCAATCTGCATCCAGGACCTTAGAGCAGCCAACTGCCTAACCAGCCACATCTGGAAGAACACAGGATGGGAAGGACCAGCTTCCTGTGTAGCCTCCACAAAGCCTAGTCTGTTTTTCAAATTGGCCCCTTATACTGCCCACATGTCAACATCAATGATTACCACAAACAAACAAATGAAAAACTGACGAGTATGTGACTGCATCAAAATGGAATTAACCCAGAGGAGTTCTCTTTGTAAAATCTAGGGCGGGGATTTTTCTCTTTTATTAATGACAGTAGCCACACCTACAACAGGCAGCCTTTTGTCACTGAAGTAATTACATTATCATGCAACTGAACACTGTTACACCGCACCAGGCTTCTGAGGCCCACGAGACATCAGACACGGACAAAAAGCTACTTCATTAGGAAATATGATTTAGAAATAATGAGTTGTAGAGCTTTACATGCATGTATTACTTAAATGCATCTACATATTGATTTAATCTAGTATTAAAAAGGCCGAATAAATGCTAAAAGTAAAATAAAAACATAATTTGTTTGTCCATTTCCAAACGCATGTGAAGTCATTGCCAACCAATAGCGTTGGACAGTGAAAGGAATTGGGCAAAGCATTTTCAGCCAAGCGGTTAATGACAAAAGTCTACATTGTTATCAAACATGTGAGCTGCTCATTGGACATAGAAATTTCCTGGGTTATGTCATTATATTCCAGACTAATATGTAGATCAGGATGAATGACAGCTAGAGATTTGAAAAGGAGTTGCTGTAATCGTATAAAAGATTTTCTGCACCTCCTGCAAATGCATTTACTAATCTTCGGACTATTTTTTTCTCGCAAACATGCTCAAAGAAACTGTTGTCTGTTAACATGCTGTAGCTTTGTAAATAATGTCAGAGTCTGATATGAGGAATATTTATAGACAGGCTATATTTATACATCTTCCCACCTTCCACCTCGCTTCTGTCTCTTTCCTTGGGTAACAAGTGATTATTATGACAGTGGTAGTGAGATGAATGGTGCCGTCAGCGCATGATGGGGAGAGCACCTGAAACAGGCCTGTAATCGCTGCTGGATGGCAGGCTGACACTCTCCAATCAGGTCTTAGTAATTGTCATTATTTGAGTGGTGTGATTGGTGAGGAAGTAACACCTGTCTGTAAGAACACTGATGTTCCTCTGGGACCTGCGTGAATGAAAGAGAAGCTTGAAAGAAGCACTGCTTAGCTTCAAAACCAAAAGTTTAAAAATAGCTTAAAGCACTGAACGGTGGATCCTTGTTACATGTCCAAGAGAGCATGACAAGAAATTTAAATGAGGAGCCTGAAGCAAGGCACTAACAAACCCAAGTTTGTTGAGGTAAACAGCCATGTCGTTATGGGAGGAGGCATTATTTAGAGGGTTTGCATTTTCTTTCCAAATAAGCCTCCAGTCAACAACCTAACACTGTGACATGCTGACGATATCAAATACAGTTTGCGAATGACAGCAGGGTAACTGAACTTCATCTGCAAAAACTTTATCCACTAAGACCAGACAAAAAAAGTACAATCTAGGGTTGGGCAGTGGTAAATGTCCATGGGAAGTTAAGCTAGGGAATTTTGGACATTTTGCTGTAGAAGAGGATAACAGTAAGAATACTAATGCAATGGTATAAACATATACTGTATAAATAGTTAGCCTAGCTAACAACTGGAATGATCTTCAAAATATTTCACAATTGATAAACATCTTGCAGGAGGCAGAAAAAAAACCCATCAGATTTGAGGTAGCTAGCATCTTGATAAGATAAATTAATTTACCACCTATGAGGTTATGCTAGCTTTAGCTTATTTGGCATCTAACTTACCAGCTAGCTATCTACTGTATGAATACATTTATGTGATATTTGTAGGTTAAACATTAGTACCAGACATCAAATTTGTTAAATATATTTCACTTTGTGCAGTCGACAGGCTCAAATGTGTGGCTTCAATAGTCTTGTGCTCTGGTTCAACAGTGTGGTCCAGGATTCTAGAAATCATCTGTGCATGTGATGGAGGAATGCACAGTGCATGTAGGGGGCGTGGCCTCAGTAGCCCTGCAGGAAGCAGTGTGCTATTTGCATGCGATTGAGGAATAGCATAGATATTCAACTGTACTTGAATAAAATCTGGTTGTTTTAGTCAGGATTATGCTAAAATATATATATATAATTTAGTAAATTCCTGGTTTATTCCCGTTTATTCCCATAAATTCCCGTTAATTCCCATGGAAACTGTCCAACTTTGAAAATTCCCGGAATTTTGCAACCCTAATCCTGTAACAACTGTTTCTTTTCATTCCAGTCAAACAAATTCTGCTGCAGATGGGTTTAGACTTATAAAGACCCGTATAAATGGCATCGTCATTTCGGGGATTTCATGGCTATAAAAAGCTTCAGTCGCTGGCAAAATCTGTTCAAATTGGCACAGTCTATACACAAGAGAGAGGTGGTTGCTTCCAATCAAAGCTGACTCTCCGTGGAGCTACTCAGGACACGGAAACAACTATTGGCTCAAATGAGGTGTCAAACGAAGGTCAGCGAGCAGCCACCTGCTTAATGGCAAAAAGGTTTACATGTGAACAGAGTTAAAACAGAATAGGCAACTACAGTCTATGTGAATTTGCTGACATAATAATGTGTTTGAGTAAATATGCTACTGGATTGGATCGTCTGAACCTTTGCCAATGTAACAACATCCTTAATGCTGGAACATTATCAAGTTTTATGAGGCTTCATCAGGGAGTTTACCTCAGTTTTATAAGTGTTTATTTGTCTGTTGGTTGTCGGAAAAATGCATCGAATACACATGCTGTTTCGATTGCAACTTGAAATGGTTTGAAACAATCGAAAGGCAAGAATATTATCTTTCCAATGACATATTGCACGAGGACCCACTTAAACAACTAAGTAATATATAAAAGCCTGTAGATCGATGATGTTATTTAAAAATGTAATGTGCCTTTGTACTGTATTATATGGGGCACGGTATAGGAAGGGATTGATTTGAGGGAAGGTGTAAACATACTGTAAGTACAAGGTAGCCCAGTTATATCCGTATCACCTGGCTTTAAGAGGCCATAAAAATGTAGGAATATTTATAATATACGGCATAAAATATGCCACTGGATATTCTCCTACATCTACATCTCAGATGGTAAAACCTTTGCCTGAGCCATGTCATAAAAAATTGGGTTAAACCTGGTGAGAACTTGGAAATCAGTTAAGTGAGTCAACGCTTTGAACAGGTGCACAGTCAACGGGGGTGTGGGTCCAAATTCTCGGCAGAGATAACGAACAGCACATGTTCCTCGTCTCAGGGCGAAGGATGATTATAAGGAACTCCGATTGGGGGGAAAACACAAGGTAAGAAGCACTGCCACAGCCTGTTTTATTGGATTCCAAAAAGTGCAGAACAGATCCTTTCAAAGAAGCCACATTCAAAATCCTTTCAATAAACATGTAGGCATTTCAACAAATGAAGAAGATGACAGCCTCTCAGATTTAAAGGAAAAAAAAATATTCATCATAGGGACAAGCTCACATTTATTTTTAACTCACTTTCACAGACAGGAAATGAAGACCAGCTCAACACAAAATCATTTGGATATGCCACCAGCTGTGCTGCCTAGAGACACAAAACTGTGACATCTCCCTTCACCCCACCTGCAACTCAAAACCTAAACCCCCCTTTATGTCTCTCATACGTGTCAAAATCCTGGTGTTCCCTTTGCGACAAACTGACACCAACCTCCCTCAGCAGCCCAAGCAGCTGAGCACAGTAAACATATTGGCCTTGTATCCTTAGCAGATGTCAGATAAGGACAGACGTTAGTGTCACAACAACAATAAGTGATGTAAATAGTTGGCCAAAGCCTGATTTACACTTACATACCAATCAATTAGGACAACCAGTTAAAAATGATGCCGTGTAACCCAACAATCTAGCAATAGATGCTTCCTTCATCATGATCATGTTGAGTTTATACTGAATCTGTTTTATTATAAAGTTAATTTTGTAGGCTGTGTTTTGTGGTGCTGTTGAACTGTACTGGCTTATATTGAGAACTGTTCCTAATATTTTGTCCAAGCCATTTATATGAATTAGAGATGAGAAAATACTAGGAAGAAGGCCGAGCACTAGTCTAATTTTGGTGAACCAAATACATTTGTAAGTTATATTGTAAAATATTTGTGTTTTGAGTGTTTGTCAAACAAAAGGAAAAATAAGCCGTCAATAGACATCATCTTGAGCTGTGGGAACTATTAAAAGGACAATTTTCACTTGTTTCTAAACAATTAATAGATTTCTTAAATAATCTACTGATTGATCAATGAACAGACCCATCGGCAGCAGATAACTCTCAGTTACTGCAATGACGTATCCTCAGCCCCAATGTCTTCATCTGTTCTTGATACAAGGAGAAAGGCGAGAGACTACATACATTATTGGAAATAGAATAGCACCGCACCCGGAGTCTACAGTAGAAATTGATTTTTGCTGGTAAGTGTGGGGGGTGCAGTGCTGAAACACAACATGACTTAAGTTCCCAGATATCAGCCCAGTGTAGGAATCCTGTAGGGGCAGCAGTATCCCCTGCTGCTCTGGTGTGACATGTTGAAACTCTCTTAGACGACACAATTAACTTATATAGAAGAATACCAGCTGGAAGCCCTCCCACCCAAAAAATAAATAAAGAGCACTGTGAGAAGTAAACTGGTTAAATGGGTGGAGGTCTTTATGCAAACAAAAGGTACTTTACATCCTAAATATACCTTGAGGTGAATGTGTGCACAGGTACCAGTAAAACTTGTTCCTACCACTGACTTTAGCCATCTGCACTTAAGGGTCTTTACTTATAGACCCTCAACTTTGACACTTCAGAGTGAAAAACTGGCCTGAATTAGAACATAGATCTAGAAATGCACTCCTTGAACCCAAAACTCAACTAAATCCGATATGAAAATGTTGTTGGATCATCCTTGGCCGATGCTAAACCTCTCAACTAAGTTGTGTAAGAATTGGCCATGTAGCTTTTGCATAATCCTGCAAACATAAACTCAAACACAAACAAACAAACAAACAAACTGAAGGGTAAACATAACCTCCTTGGTTGAGGTAATGAGTCTCGCCTCTCGCTTGAGGATATATTTTCAAGTGTCTTATGCAGCAGCCTTCACTGCAAGCGATTTGAACAGATGGCAAACCTGTTCTTTGACTTATGATTTCCATGTGATAAGACTAACACATTTTTTATAATCCTCCACATGACCCAGGTAGGAAATATTGTGTACATTTTCTTTTGGTCCAAGAAATCCTAAGAGTACACTGATTTCCATCCATCCCTTCTGTGATTTTCACTCTTCTAGACATTTGTTAGTCCTTCTGTCTCTCTATCTGGACTTCGCCCTCACTTAGGTCTTTCGTAGCTCAGGAAACAAATCAATTACGAGTTCAAATTCACTGGCAATGTGCTTACCTTGTATCCTCGATGCCATTCAATCCAGCCTGGGACTTGCATCTGCCTAACAGCAGTGTCAAGTTTCATATGTCCATGGTGCTTCTGAAAAAATAAAACGCAATAACGATACCGAATTTGGAAAACACAAATACATCTTTCTTCTTGCTGTGTATTGAACGTTAAACTAAGAACTTAGCCTTTGTGTACAGTGTTTGTGTACTGAAGTTAACATATGTGTGCTGGAGTGAGTGAAAATTGAATGGCTTATAACAGTGCTAACGTGATTTAAATTAAGACCTGTCAAGATTTAATAACACACGTCACGTTGAATCGAGCCTGCTATATTTAGCTGGTAAGATAATAAGGCAGAAACCACGTTAACGCACTGACCTGTGTTGACTATATTTGCTAAAAAAAAAACTAGCTTCATATTAAACAACGGAGAAAGACGGACAAGAAACTGAAAGTAGGGTTAGCTAGCTTGCTACAACGTGAACCCCAGTGTTTTTGAGTCATTGCTGGCGGAGGTTATCTCACCAAACTCACAGCCTGTTTAAAAAACAGGCAAGTAAAAGCTCACCTTGTCCAGGGGATTCCTTTTTTGTCTGGGTACGCCGAACAAAGCTGAGCGTCCGAAAGGTGTCCACAGCCTTTTTTCCCGACGCAGTTGTGGACAGAAACGTTTGTGTTGTCAGCCCAACACACCGAGTTTTTCAACTGCTCGCTGTCTCGCCGAGCCTGTTGACAACTGACTTACTTGACTCAGTTCCTTAAAGAAAAAACGTTTGATTTTGTCAGACCAGAGTAATCGAGCCCGAGCAGCGCGGTCCATGGCTCGCTATGTGGTCGCGGTTTGTCGAGCGATGTTTCGAAGAGCTGCTCAGGGGGCCTGGCGCAGATGAGGCAGATGTGAGAAGGTAAACAGTGTAAATGTAAGTAAGTTATTGACAGGTCGCGCAATGTTTTCTGTCTTATCGATGTAAGAAACAGGTTCAACATATATAACTAAATAAATAAATAACCCATAGACATATATACTGTTATATACTATTTATGATGTAACCATGTCATAGGACAAATTAAGCATGATTAAAACCAGTGTGTAATTAAAGAAAATCCTACCCCAAGTAACCTTCAGAAACTAAAAAGTATTTTCCTGTTTTTATCAATTACTTATAGCCTGTAAAGTCTATATTCGTGATAATGCTGAGTTTATCAGTGCGAAAAAACATTATTTAAAGTTGTTGTGATGTATCTAATTAAACACTCAGTCAAACGCTATTGAAACAAAATTAATTCTGCTTTAATTATTGTATTCTACAAATTAAGTCTGGTTTACATGCTAATGAAGTTGCTGCCATCTAGTGTTAATTTATGGTACCTGTGCCAAGTAGTGAAACAGAGCTCTGATTTCAACATTTCAGTGTTACCTGAGAATAAAACACTTTTTCACATTTTTCATTAATAAAACAGGACTCTTTTCCTTAGTGCTCATCAGTACTTTTGGTGGTATTTTTTTGATTGTTTTTCAGACATTATCAAATGTAAACAATCATTAGTTCATTTTATCTGCTTTATTGGTAATCACTGCTTTGTTTATCTACCTCTCCTGTTGTTTGTCCGTGAAGAATGTAATGAGTTTGTGCACCTGTCACATAGGTTTTGTGGTTGAATCGTGCATAACATAGTGAAGTACACCATAAATGAAACACAAGGATTTCACATGCCAATAAAACCAATCACATTTGTAGAAGTACAATATAATGTAGGTTTAATATACTTACAAATGTATTTCTTATATGTTGATGATTTGTTCTTGTAAAGACAGTTTGTTTGAACAGCATTGATAAATGGAAAAATACATCCATTCATTTTTACATTTACATACTTGCCGAAGTCATGATTTTCTCCTTATCTGACTAACTGCAAAATGCAGTGCATTCAACGTACATTGTCAGCTCATGCATGATTCCTGTCACACAACAGTTTAATGGAATAGGCAAGATCCACTGTATAAGCTAACAGTGTAATACTTGCAACCACTGTTTCCATGATAACCAGCTCTAAACCTTTGTTGGGAACATTTTCTCTGAGGCTTCTCAGCTGCAGTATCCTGGTGAAACAGATCACCGTGGCCGCCATGTACAGCAGAACTCCAATCACACTGAAGCCTAACAAAAATCTGTCAAAAGGTAGAAGACATCGCCCTGCAAAGTCACCTAATATTACCACTAGTGTGACTACAGACATGAGAATACCGACACCGCATGACGCGCTGGACGTCCACAGCTGCCAATCCTGTACTCCATTAGGCAATCCACTGGCCTCCACAACCAAGGGTATCATCTGAAGGCCTCCCCACAGTTGAAGGATCTTGAGAAAACCAGGCATGCTGCCCATGTAGCCTCTTTGCTCTTGGGCTTGGGTGCGAAGGATGAATGACTCTGAGGTATAGGTGAAGAACGTGAGGTAGGAGGCTATAGCCGCTGCCACAGGTCGCGGCCGGGCCACCTGAAGATCCATGAGGAGCCAAGGAAAAAACACTGAGGCACTGAGACACATTAGTGCCCCGAGGACTGCCACTGTCACAGTCAGGTTCTTCCATGATATTGGAATGAGGCTGTGAAACTGGATGACTCTGAGAATGTGGATAAGGAGGGTAAGGGTGAAAAAGAAGCACCAAATAAACATGCAGAAGATCCTGAAGGTGTTGAAATGTTGGTTGCTTAATTCTGAAGGTTTCAGTGAGGCCACCAGACTGAAAGTGGTGCAACTGGATAAGACTTCAAACATCCGCACCAAAAAAAGGGGACTGGTAAAGTCTTTGGCATCTAGTACGATCACAGGCATTGTCACAAAGGTAAACCCGAAATATCCAGAATCCAAGTCAATCTCAGTTCCTCTGAATTAAGCTTGAAAGCTCTTGTGGTTAAACGATTGGCAAACCAGATAGCATTGCTCCCCAAAGATCCATCTATTGTTGAGTTCTGAAGAATAGTCCAGCGGAGGCCACGAAAAGAATCCCCTCAGGCGCATTATCAAAACACAAAAACAATAGAAACATCAAGTTTCCTATAAGAGAAGAATAAGAAAAAAACCTTTTTCACTGTTCTGTTCACCAGTGCTAGATTGTTTTACGTGGGATTACGACCTCTAAATTGCACCTTTTTCACTATATTTGGTTGCATTGTCTCTGACAAAATAGACCTCGCCTACTTCCTTTTTGAGGTTGCATCAGTGCACCAGTGTCACTGGTGGAAAGTGCAAATGACTGCAGTAAAAAACATATGCATGTAAAACATCTTCCTCCCACTTTCGATTCTCATGAAATGCTGTTACTTTTTTCAGAGGCACCTGTGAAATAAACTATTGTGGCTGCAGGTTCTTTATTCATGCTAAAGAGAAGCTTGACACATTGCCACCACCTGCGTGCCTCTTATCAACCATGAAATATGGTCGAAAGTGAAGATTATTGCCTACATGGCGTCTGAAGCTGTACGTGATTTGTTGATTTGAGTGCTGTAGATCACTGAGTGAGATGTTGCTCAGCGGATATGGTTGTGGGGTGTGGATCTGCTCTAATCTCATGGGAGAAGAACCTGACTTGTAAAGATTTGTCCCTTTTCACTTGAAATGTCTTTGAGATGCTTGAACAAAAATGAGTGTAAATCTTTGTGGGTGTCAGCAGCAAACTCAGAATTCTTTTATAATCTGAATGTTTGCAGATTCATGCACATCTGTTGATGAGCATATAAGTGCATGCGATGCACATTTATATATAAAATCTTTTCCTATGGGGACAAATGTTTATGTTTATACATGTTTTCGCAGATCAGTTCCCCAGCCAAGGTCCTCTGAAGAATCCAGCCAGTCAATATGCATCTGTGTACGGGCACACCTGCTCTCTGTGTAATAAACAGACAGCGGATATATCAATTCCCTCGTGTAAGACAGCTCAATTTTAAAAACTTCTGTTTTTACATAAGGGAGAGGACACAGTCCACAACATACAGATGGTAGCTGAAAAAACAATGGAAACCTGCTTGATAGAAGCAAAATCTATAACCTGATCAACTTGGTGTTACATCTGAGATGTGTAAACATGAATACTTGCACACAAGTCGAATTAGCACTTTTTCGGATTATGGCAACTACTTTTGTATCGTTGCATGAGACAAGCAAAATGAAAACAATCATGTTCAAAATGATCTGAGATTTCTGGGCACAAGGTTTCTGACTGAAAAGCTTGCAGATTTACTGAAACAGAAACACACCAGGTAGAATATCCTACAGTCGAAGTGGTTTCTGCATGAAAGATGAGCCCCAGTGTGATGAATATGAACTGCAACCTTTCTAAAATCTGAGCAAAAAATCAACAGGCTGCCTGTAGTGCCATATTTTCAGCAGCAGAGGTTGAACTTCAACATCTTTTGTTATGAAAGAAAAGCAATGTAAATGAGTGTTGTAAAGTCCACCTAAACCCAGGCCAAAGACAAAGATCAGTGTATCAAGACCAAGACTAGACAAGGACTTTGAAGGGTTTAGACCATGTCAAGACCAAGACCAGACCAGTGTGATTACATCACTACGTGACACACTTACAAGAAGATGTGGAACATCCGAACCAACAGCACGTTAGATCGAGAATATCTGCATCACCATAAAAACACCCACATACAGACCAACACTGAGAACTGAATTCAACTTTTGCAGGAAGCATGAAACTTTGCAAAGATATAAGACGACCCCCCCGTGATCTAAAACAAATTATTGGGGCCCAGAATTCAATAAAAAAGACATCAAACATTGAGAGGCCTTCCTGCATTACTTTTCTTGGTGTGTGTGAAGGGAGGTATGACAGCTCTCAACGGTAACATCTATTTCAAATTATCAATGAGGCTCATTATTGGTTGCTTGTTGCGGGACGTTTTACACCAAATTACAGGATGATGTTAACATATTAATCAGACAATGGACAAATAATTTATTCCAATCCCCTAGGGTTATGGTCTTGACCGGCCTTTAATAAATCCAGGGTCCTCTATGTCTGAGACCAAAACAAAATTGAGTAATAATGTGCTCGAGACCCTCAGACAGTGTTCTTGAGACCAATCTCAGGCCTGTTTCAAGAACTACAACAACAGTGGAAATATACTGTATATTTCTGTTGGTTTAGCATGCGCAGAAAAAATGGTAAGTGGGACGGTCAAATGCCATTGACAGCAAGTCAACAAAGAAATATAATACAATGTTTTTAAATGATTACTATCCACAGCTAAATGAAGCTTCCCTTTTCAAGGTGAAACACTGTGAAACGTGTCGGATGAGAAAAAAAATAAGCACGTGTGACATTTTGGTTTGCATGGTTTACGAAGAAGTGGAGCAAGGTTGCTATGATGGAGAAATTCATTATTAATCCAGTACAAGAAATAAACTTGTTTTAAGGCTTATAAGTACATTTCATGATACATATATAATTAATAAAACATGCAGTAGATTTCCATACAACAACAGAGTTCTGTAATGTGGTATGTTGAATGCATTTGCAAACGTGCAGAACCAGCGGAGAACCCGGTTCCATTATACTGTATATCACAGGACGTTATGTACGGCACTGGAGGCGTCTCTTATTTGCATGTGAGATGTGAAATATGTGACACTTGTTCAACCGCAAAGAATGAACAGTTCAAACATTTCAAGAATCATTTAATTATACAAGAATCTCGTCAAATTCCAATGAACTTGATCTTTGCTCAAGGTGTAAGAAAGACCTGCATCAGGCAGGTTTAAGCGGATTTCCTGTTAAAAACCCCTCACCACAACTGTCAGCGGTTCATGATTCATGCTGCTGCAGGCTGTTGGAGGTGTGAAGACAAGTGAAACCTTGTCAGGAAATGTTTTGCACGAATTTCAAACCAACGCTCCTAGAACTAACTGAATGCAGGCTTCATGAACTTAGGGTACAGGACTAGTATGAATGCTTAATTGTTTCTAACCTTACAATGGCAATTGTGTGTTCCTTGAAATTAATGGTTTACTTAGATTATTTAGTTAGATACCATTAGTATTGAATTAGTATTAAGATTCTGCAGCCGCAGAGGATGATCCTTCTCCCAGGAATGTCAGACCAGCAATAGCTGTCGCATGTACAGACCATTAACAACTCAAAATATAAAGAATGTAATGATAACATTTCTCGTAGATGTATTATAAAATATATCAGAATGGAGATCCAGGGGGCAGCAGATCTGCGGGACGTGTTGCCAAGTGGCACCTGCACTATACGACCTCCCCGTCACCATGTTGACCTGGAGGAGGTCAGGCCACATAGAGCAGACGAGCAAAAAGATCAGAATTATAATACCAATAGTACTTATTAACATCATGGCAATAACGGCAGATGACGACAGGAGGAGAGAGATTTCTGGATGTCAAAGGGAGCCATAGCAGAGAAAATAATAAAGTACATATTGTATCACTTTTCAAAGTTCTTGTCAGTACACGTGCAGCAGCTATCTGAAACAGTCTTCAGAGTCTCATTGTGGCCTCATGAGAGTAAGGTATTGCAATAATCCAGCCTGAAAGTCACAAATGCATGGACTAGATTTTCTGCATATTTTTGAAACAGGAAGTACAGGATGTTTGTGATGCTACAGAGGTAGAAGGGGCCGTACTAGAAGTTAGTTTTATGTGGGAGTTAACGGACATGCTCCAGTCAGGGTAATAGAACGTGATGGTGATTGGTGTCGAATGCAGCACTGAGATCTTACTAGACAAGAACAGAGACGAGTCCTTTATCTGAAGCATCAGGAGGTCATGGTGACTGTCACCAGAGCCGTCTCTGTGCTGTGATATGTTCTAAACCTCTGATGGTTTCTAAGAGACAAGTTGATGGTTTCGATGAGGTAAGTAGACAAAGGTCAATGTGAGAGAAAACATTTAATGTAGTTCAGTTTTTATAGCTACTTCTATGGCTCCTATGCTTGAAGATAAAGTTGAGAGAGATTTGATTTTTCAGCCAGCATTTACCGACTACGGGTTCAACAACTGGCCAAAAGCATCACAGCCCTGAAGAGTCATCATCGGGTTTGGGGAGCAAATAATCTATGGACACATGGAGTGAGTTTAAACATGAAGCTACAAATAAACCACCATGCTTTGTTGACTTGATTTTAGGAGAATCAATCGCAAGATTAATAGAAGGAGGGAAGCTAAAGAGAAGAAGAAGAAGTAAAGAAGATGGGGCCTTAACCATGTGTTCGTAGCTCTAACTGGTAAATCGAGGCGTGGCAGACGTGTGGCCTCGGCACTCAATTTAAAGGGGTACTCCACTAAGTTTGTTTACAGGTCTTCGGGAGCCCTGTAAGTGAATATGTACATATACATGAAAAGAGGTTTATAAAGCTACTTGTGACTCCGGGGAAGTATAATGAATTTCCTCCAGTGATATCATGTCGGTTTGGTTTGCTCCTATCTACTGCAAATCCAACAATGTTACAGATATGCAGTGTATTCATCACAGGCATCACTCAACAGTTGCTACCTCCACAAATTAACATGAAGTCTTGCAGTCTAATGGTTCCCAGGTCAAACCCTCAATTTGTTTTTTAAAATGTGTTCAAATGGAGATGTATATGAAATTTCCCTGTTTACCATGAAAGTTGAAGTCACACTCAGACTAACAAGCGTTTTCCTGTTTGCACAAAAGCATAAAGATTAAATATAACAGACTGAGTGTTTCTTGAATGTCATGCAGGTGTTGAAAGGAAGACACCCAGAGGTGCAAAAGGGAAAATGCCTCCAAAGTAGCAACCATCAGCTCAACATTTATCTCTAGACCTCCTATTTTTTTAAGGGAAGTTGAGAACAAAAACGTCTAAGAGCAGGTTGCACATTGATATTTGTCAGCGTCACCTTTAAGAATAGGAAAGAATATACTGATATGTATAGTATAGTATATTTATTTGATTACTGCTGATCACATAGTCCTGTGAAGAAATACAGCCTCAATAAAACTAAAAGGGAGAAAAAGACACGATATGATGACGATGCCGCCGCAGCAGGAGGTCATACCTTCTTTAAATCATTCTGTAAATCACTCATATCTTCTGTCAACCTCTTGATGTTGAAGGAAGTTTCCATCAGATTCATTGTTTTACAGCAGCCAGAGATGGACAGAGACAGGGGACCTCGAACAACTGCAACAGAAGTACGCAGAGCCAGAGAAAGAAGGAGAGATCTTAAAATGGGAAACTGACAGCCGGCAGCGATCTCCTTTGACGCCCTTGGTGGTGCAAAAGCACTTGCCGTTGTTAGGGTTGCACATGCTGGCGTGGCCGTTGCACTTGCAAGCTAGAAAATATGCTCAGACCTCGCAGCAAATTATTATCTGAGGCAAACGCCACCCAACAACACGGCGCGGCTACAGGGCTCCATTATTGCCATTGATCCATTCAAGCTTGATGACGCAGCAGCTAAGAGGCGCTGGAGCCTTTGTGTGTGTGTGTGTGTGTGAGTGTGTGTCAGAAGCTATTCATTTCACAGAAAAACAACCCCAAAGCATCATCCCTCCACCACCAAAATTTACAGTTGAACTAATGCAGCCAAGCAGGTAACGTTCTCCTGGCATTCACCAAACCCAGATTCCACCATCAGCCTGCCAGATAGAGAAGCGTGAGTCATCACTCCACAGAACACGTCTCCACTGCTGCAGAGTCCAGTGGCCAATGGCTTCGTGGCTGAGGTTCCTGAACATTTCCATTTTGCAATAATACCACTTACAGTTGATCATGGAATATCAAGGAGAGGAGAAATGTACTTATTTGTTAATACAAATGTTTGTAAAGGCAGACTGCATGGCCCGCTACTGGATTTTATACACCTATGGCAACGGGACTGAATGAAACACCTGAATTCAATGATGAAGAGGAGAGGCCCAATACTTTTGTACATATAGTGCAGGGGTGGGCAATTCAGGGGCTAGATTAGAAACCGGGATTAGAAACCGGGATTGTTGTTGAGGACCGGAACAAAACGCTGAACTCAATTTTGCTCAATATTAATTTTATCCTTTTATAAAAAGTAAATTGCAATTTTGATTAGCTGCTACTGTCAGGACCACGCCCACTCCGTCATTCCAGAGATAATCATCTCCAGCCTACTAACCACCCTCATCTGTCAGCTCATCTGCTCATCGCCTCACTGCCAATCAGACTCCGCCATTCCACACTCCACACTCACCTGTGCCTCATCAACTAACCTCTATATATGCCACAACTCTGCCAGGCTGCCTCAGGCAGCATTATTTGACTTTAAGAGACACTCGCCATTCCACACGGTCCCGTCCGTTGATAGCCTTTTGTTCTGATTGATTTGTTGCCAAACTGAACTTTGACTGCTTTGACTACGATTCTGCCTATTCCCTTTGTACCGTTGCTGATTTTGAATAAACACCCTTAAAACCTGCGCCTGCATCCAAGAATGTCATTACAGCTACTGGTAAGAGTCAACCTTATACTTAGGCTGTGAAAATAAGGTGCAGGCAGACTAAAAGTATCAACATTACCTCACTATTTAATCAAAATTTAGTTATGACTAAGTATGAATAGATTTTACTTTAGTGTTTAGCGAACTGTACAGCTTGAATTCTTATATTAGATTGACTTTTTTAAAGATGTACAGTTCACACCTATGTTTTGTTAAGTACAATTCGTGCCCTGGGGGTGTAGTGGACAGGAGTCAGAGGATATTTTTAAGCCTTAGCTAAGGCTCATTATGTTTCGTTGTCATGAGAATATAGCAGGCTGGCGTTCCTCCACTTATACACTGTTTTTCACTGTTTTTCGTGCATGGAGGCGCTTAAAGAAGCCCTCGGTATCGTTGGCAGTCGAAATATAAGTGTTCTGGACGTACGAACAATGATAAAAAAGAAAGTCAAACTTATCAGAGGCCGGGCTTTACCACCACTGTTGATGGGTAATATTTGTCTTCATTAATTATCATCAAAGTGTATAGAAGTCCCTATAGGTCTATTCTTTGCTATTATTATCCTCCTGCTGATGCTTTTTTGAACACAATATCAGGAAGCAATGTAACACGCTCATGGTGACAGCAGTGCGTAAATCAAATTACCCATTTCTGGTAGAATACAGGGATTTCTTAATCCCGTGCGAATTGGTCATTTATATTGCTGTCAGACGTCCTGAGGTAAAATTATTTTAACCCCAGGTCAAACTAATCCCGTCCCAATAGGGCTTATATGTGTACATATTAAAGTTAGGCGCACCAGTGCAACCAACTAAACAGTTATTCTGGAGTCCTTGAAAATTATAATGAAACCAGCACTTCATGAGTAATTTTACTGCCACGTAGGCTACATGATGGGTATCTTTTGCTAATATTCATACATAATGTTAGTTTATTTGAATGTGATTATGCCAGTGTTTTTAAACTGAAATATTATTCTGTCTTTTGCAGAGAAAGCACAAAAGACATCTGGAGAAATACAGTCAACTGACTTCAACAGCCCGCAAGAGGCCATCAGAATGTGGGACATCTTGCAAGGTGAAGCAATTAAAC
>CAAKHC010013482.1:0-16515 GCA_901007825.1 Macroramphosus scolopax
TTGGCGGAGGTCTGCGTTCTCTGAGTGCATTTTTAGTTTCTCAACATAATTTCTCAAATGCGAAATCTTATTGACCTATATTTAAGTCTTCACATGTATGTGTGTGCATCTGCATGCATGTCCTCGCGTGCACGCGACGCATCGTCTTCCTCCGGCCTTTGATGTGCTTTTAAAGTGGCCCGTGCTCTCTCTGCTTTCCCTCTCACTTGACAATTGTTTATTAGTTTTGAAATGGTCTTAGAGGACCTCATGTGTCTCGCAATGGCATACTTAAAGGAAATAACTGGCTTTGGAAGAGAGAGTCAGATGATAGGATGTGGAGGAGAGGCAAAGAATAAAGGAGCGCTACCAAAATGTGTTTATGGTTTTTATCTGGGTTTGAATTGTGCAGTTTCCTGGTTGGACCGACGCGCTTTGACAAAGCTGGAGAAGAGAGGATGAAACAGCAGCACAGCAGAGAGCGAGGGAGAGGAAGGACGAAATGAACAACAGAGGAGGAAAAGAAAGACATACAAGGGAAGAGTAAAAGAGAGAAAGAGAGAGCGAGATGCCTGCAGACCACCCAGGTGTCCTGCTCCTCACCGCTGTGGGACAAATGTCGGTGACTCAGCATCCTCAGCGTAGCATGACGCTGCACATCTTCCCCTCGCGTCGCCGAGGATCTGAGATGTTCTTGATCTCCTCGTGATGGAGTCCTGCATCCCCTCTGTTGAGTCTTTTCACAGACATACGCAGCAACATTCGAGGAGTTGTTTCAGAGGGTCGGCCCGTCTCCATGACGACCATTAGACATGCTATCATTAGATTGGCTGAAAGGGATTTTAATGCAGTATACTCTTTATTCTTTCTACTTCAGTAGATTATAGTACAGAACGGATCTTTTACTCTCTGTTACTGTTACTCTACTCTTGTTACTTTTACACCATGCTCATATCATTATTCATGAGTCTCTGCATGCATGTGCATTCAGAAGTACACATGAACAACCTCTGACCCTCGGCTCTGTTCGATGCAGCATCATGGCTGAAGCCACACAATCAAACATTTCCACTATTGAGCTGTTTTCCCTCCACGTACCGCTTCACTAACTTTGTCCTGCTTTCACTTCCACCTCTAAACTTTATCCTTCACTTTCCTTCTTTTCTTTATTCCTCATCCTTCTTGTTTGCCTCTCTGCCATCCAGCTTTTCCCCCCTCCCTCCCTCCTCCCCTCCCATCCCTCTTCCCTGCCATCCTCCTCAGGTCCTTCCAGTGATCATCTTTCAGCTCCGCCTCAGCCGCGGTGGTGGCTGTCCCTTATCGGTCCACAAAGAGGCTAAGAAAACAGTGTGATGTGGGATCCTTATAGGACTAGATGGTGTAATTGCCTAATTGCTTTTTTTCTCCTTTCAGGGGGGGGGTCTGCTTTCTGTCAGACAGGCAGGAGCCCATAAACACTGGCCAGCTATTCCCAGCATCTCCCTCAATGTCACTGTTTAGGCCGTTTGATTGGCTTAACTCGGAGCAAGAGCCAATCGCTCATTGGCTCCCCCCAGGATGAATGGTGGCGCTGACAGCCAATGGGGCCACAGCAGGGTGAGAAGGGTGAGTGAGAGAGTAAAGAGCATTTTTCTGGACTCGGGGACATGCAGGGCTCTTTGTTGGGAATCCAAATAATGTTTCCAGTTTCCAGTCCCAGGAGACCCCTTGAGTTAATTGTAACTGCATGATAGTTAACCATTGATGGTCATAGAGTATTTTATATGTACACAAGCTGTTCATAAAGAAAGTGAAACTTGTCATGCATATGCAGAAATACTGTGTTTTAAAGCATTTTAGTAACTCTTTAAACTTTACAGAAGACAGGGAGATTGGGGGCGGTGGGGTGTTACATGAAGGCCGTGGCCTAGAAACAGGGCATAAATCAGAGCAAAGTCTCTGCTTCTCTTTATCTCCCTCCTCCGACGCTCCGTTTACTCGAGCACACTCACTCCATCCAAGGCCAAGCAATCTGTCTGCTGAGGCTGCTCGCTGCATCGAGAGGAAGAAAGATTTGAGCGAATGCCTAATATTGACCATCTCAGAGCCATCTGTTACCCGCCTCTCTCAGTCTGTCCTCAGTCCATCAGTCTGGCTGGAAACCCCCATGTGTTGGTGCTCTGTGACCCCCTGAGATCACCTGTCCATCGCTATTACAGGGAATGAAGATAGATGTGCACATTGTATACGCTCAATGGCCGGCAATTAGGATCATTTCTCCTGTGATGGTTTGCAACTGTGCGCGACTAAAAAGGGAGTCAGGTAGTGACGGAGGGGAGAGAAAGTAGAACAGAAATAGAGCGAGAGAGAAAAACAGAGCACCATTATACTTTTATCAGCAGAGTCACACATTAATCCAGGGGAGGAAGTCTGTCGGCGTCCCGGCCGTGGAGGCAAACAGGAAACAGGCTGGTACAGACAGGAAGTCGGTGGCAACAACGCAAACAGACTCACAGAGTCACACAACAACGTCTGCATATTGCAAACCACTGATAAACAAAGAAATCAGCTGAGAGAGTCTGTGTGTCTGCCAGTCTGTCCAGCTGTCTTTGTATATATATATATACTGAATATTATTATTATTTATTCATTTTCCTTTCATTCAATTTTTTTAATATTCATAAGTAAAATGGGGTCAATAAAGTCTGATTTGTGACATCACGATGGGTCATTGTTGACCCAACGGGAGAGGAACGTCGGCATGCTGCAAGCCGGCATTTCCCTCCAGTAAATTGCAGCGGCTGTAAAACAATAAGCCGCCATAGAAGTCGGTTCCAGCAGTTTGCCGCTTGAGCCAATCGGAACAAGTCAACAGAGGACGAGACCTTAATAAAAACCTGCTACGGCACACAGTCTGTCTCCACGTAGGACGCCGTCCCGTCCGGTCAGAGTCTCATAATGAACCCAAACATGTTTCATTAAAACATAAAGCAGCAATGAAAGCTTCAGTGTGCGACGCTCGTGTGTGTGTGTGTGAGTGTGTGTGTGTGTGTCATCATCCAAGCATGCAGCAGGGGAGGAGCTGACAGTGTGTGAGATTAAGCGATCATGCAACTGTGCACAAACACCAACGTAACACATCTTTTATGTAACATACGTTTTGGTTTATTAACTGTCTCTATATTTCTTTTTATCGTGTTAATTAGTCGTAGTTTTCTTTCGGAGACGCCAACGTCGTCCCTGATTGATGAACCATCAGAAACAGTGCTGCGATCCAGTCAGCCCTTCGACAGTCTCTCCGTCTGTCCTTCTCTTGACCCTCTGAACACGCTCGGAATATTTACACACTAAACACTTTTAGTTTTCCGCATGTTGTTATTGTCCAGTGGGCAGCGTCTATGGTATGAATGCAGATCGATACCTCATTGTTGTACCTTTTGTCCGTCACCATCATTATGTCACGTTCAGCATGATGGCGCTCGGTTGTGCCCACAGTTTCTGGAAGCTGAAAACATCCCAGTTCACCAGACTCGAGCATCTGTGGGACGTTCTGGACTGTCGGGTCCGTCGGCTCGTCCGTGTCCGTGGGATTATCTGTTGTGGAGGATCTCGATGAGCTCGTTCCTTCTTCGTGAAGGAGAAGCGTTACGTTATGAAATTCAAAAGGTTGTTGCACATCACATATCAGCTGTTGCGGATGGATCCCAAAGTTATGGAATCAAATCTTTGTTCCAGCGACATGAAAGCTGCTGACACATTTTTTACTTTCAGTCAAAGGACAGTTGTCATTTCCTCTGGAGAATCTCAATGTTTTCTTTACCTGGCGTGTCAACGTGGATTAATTAACGATGAAGTACAAAGGCTGATAACGGCAAAACGAGAGACTGTAGTAATGAAAACATAATCTGTGACGTTAAGCTTATGTTGCTGCAGATGTTGCAGCTCCTTCTATGCACGGACATGTGGATCGTATTGTCTCCCACTGGCGATGCTTCAACCCTTCCAAGGATAGAAGTACAAACAGCTCCGTGTGTGTGTGTGTGTGTGTGTGTGTGTGTGTGTGTGTGTGTGTGTGTGTGTGTGCGTTAGATAACCTCCAACTCTTCGGTTCTTTCCTGTATTTATAGTGTACACACAGATACTTCATTTGGAAATTATAAAACTGAACCTTGCACACCGGCACACACACAAACATGCACACTCTTATTGAACTGCACATTCATCGTTGTTGTTCCATAAATCCAAGGACACACACTCACTCGACGCAACACACACACCTGCGCACACATTCACGGCCCGCACAGACTCGGTAACGTGACGTTCTTCCTCTTGGTTCACTTTATTCGTCCATCTCTGCGTTATTCGCCGTGACTTCAGCCTTTCCCACTCGCTGGTGTTGGAAATATTTATCCTACCTCTTTGCTGGTTAGACGTCTAAGGTTTATTCACCGCTCTGGGTGGCCCTGGATCAGCTCCTGATCCGGCTCAGCTATGGACAGGAACACGACATTATTCTCAGTCAAACTAACATGTCCAACGACATCAGTTCTGTCCACAGTCAAGCGAAGCGAAGCCAGAGGATTTACACCGTTCGCGACCTGCGTATCAGCAGGACTGTGAACGCCTTCTTGTCATGTAGCTGCATTAATAACGTCTCCAGGCACAGTGTTGCACAGTTTCCGGTTGAATTACGGACGACGGTGAACCTTTAAAGGTCCGGTCATATGAGTAAGTCGTTTACCAAACAACGTCCTGACATCATCAACAACCTGTGTGTGTTTGTCCTCTGCTGATGAAAGGCTCATCGTACTGTTCATCAAATGGAACTACACCAAGTACAGCACTATTAATCTGCTGTTTTATTCTGCAAAATGCTTAATAAACAAAGCCAGTATGTTTGATTTAACAATTAAACCAGAACACTGAGAGCAAGTCAGAGAGCTTTAATCAAACATCTGAACATTTCCCTCACAGTTAAACTGTCAGCCTTCACTGCAGCTGAAGTGATTGTAATATGACTAAGATAAATGGGGTTAACGATAATTAGCAGTTGCATAACAGCGTTAATGAGGTTAGAGTAAGATGTGGTTTGGCTTGTATTGTAAGACTCAGCATTCCACCCCTCCTGCAGCTGTCCTGCTGTTCATGTACGTGTACGGGACTCTGCAGTTCCACATCCAGATTTGTTTTCAGCTCATTGTTTTGGATTTACCTCTTCAATTGAACAAAGAAACAGGTTTCAGTTCACTCTCACAGCACCGCTGTAGGCTTTAAGACAGTAGCAACACTATGAGCACAACGCCGACGAGCAGACAAAGGTGAACACAAACAGGTGAACACAAACACAACTCCTAATGAACGACAATGACGCAACTGTGGGCTAAAGAGTTCTGCCAGTTTGACTTCATAGCAGTTACATGTTCACAGCTTGTTTCCTCTGACACAGCTTAGCCAAAACAAGAAAGTGGCATGCTTCCGTGCGTGCATGCGTGCTTGCGTGCATGTGTGCCTGTGTGTGTGTGTGTTTCCTGGGCAACTCAAGCGGCTGGGTTCCAGATGTCATACTGTAGTAGTGCCCACAAAGTACCTCCACCCTGCCCTCCCATCAAAGCTCTCCTCCCACGCCCATCCCATGTCTGAGTCCAATGACCGGGGTTTAATAACACGTGCACACAAACACCTGCTCTCACATGCAGAGGCTGCACACAGGGTGGGAGGTACAAGGGTGGTGGAATGGAGAGGTTTCAATAACCTTATCTGGAGATCAACAGTCCGTCCAAAAGGGCTCGCTGACGAGTTGGCACGGTTCGTCCTCACACCTTTGTTTGATGGTCATTCACTACAGCCGGAGCTGGGTAGGCAGTCCAGGCCGGCTTTACAGTATATAAAGCACACTATAACAGAAACAAAGACTCTGTGCAACCATAAATGTTATCTGATGGAAACGAAAAGCCACCTGCATTACCTCTTGTTTATCTCCTAGAAGCAGTGCAGACCCTGCCTCACTATTCTCAGCCAAAGATTTGCAGAGTGCCCCTTGTCAAAGCCGCAGGACAGATTTACACCGCCCGCCATTTAAAGCCGTTACAATGCCTCCCTCGCAGGAGTGCAAACGTTTCATCAGATTCATAGGCAGCCATTAATTGTGCGAAGTGTCTGGTCTTGCGCTGCGCGGCCAAGCTCTCCTCCCCCTAGTGCCTGACATGGAGAGAGCTGCATAAACATTTATGCAGCAGTATTTTTTAAAGGCCCTCAGCAGTGTCTTGTAAATCTGCCTGCTGCTTTGATGTCTTATCTGCTGCATGTGTGTTTGCGTCTGTGTGTGTGTGTGTGTGTGTGTGTGTGTGTGTGTGTGTTGAACTATTGTGTTTCCAGCCATGCATACACTTTTCAAGTAAATTTCTTGAATATAATTTTGAATATAATCACTTTTCAGAGAAATTAATTTCATCGAACCTTTGATGTAACTGACTATCAGACTTTTGACATAAATTATTGTATTGTATCTCATTTAAAACATGCAACATGTGGAACATGTGTATATTTTGGATTGTGGCGTCTCTGAATTAACCCCGTGCATCCTGTTGGAGTGCCCTTGAGCGGTGAACCTCCTACCTGCTTGACGAGATTTAATCTTTATGTTGCATGTCACTCTCGACAAGCTTTACAGTGATTAAAGCTTTGCCTTACAGAGTACGAACAAGTCTGCCATTGTGTCAGGGCCCACGGTCAATATATTAAATGAGGATTTCGGTGAGACACTTTCTCCCTCAGGGAACGCTCCTCTAAAACCACTCAACTATTACTCTTTTGCCTCTTTGATTGGTAATAGATTTGTTAATTCAATAACTTGAAGTAGTCCGACCAAACCAAGTATCCAAACATACACGTAACATTCCCAGAGAAACAGTTCCAATGTATTTCTGATTAGCTGTTTATGTAACGGAGAAGAGGGACTCCAGTGATTTACAAGCATGTGAGTGTTTTAGTGATGGCTGGTGCAGGTCAAGGTAATGATCATAAATAAGAGGTGCAGGAGAGGAGAAGAGGAGGGTGCTGTGAGGGGGGAGAAAGGACAAGTGAGAGAGGGTGGATGAAGATCATAACAAGTGTAAGGACGGGTTCAAATTCCTGCAGCTCATGGAAGTCGTAACTTATGGCACTTTGAGAGTTGTTAAATGGCTGGTGGGCTCAATGGCAATTTAGAAATTGTTCTCCCTGCACCTCGTCCTGACATGTTTATGGAATAATCTGTAACAGCATACATTATTACTGAGTGTTTAGTGCTCATTTTGATGATAAGCAGTGGGTTGCACCAGTGTAACAGAACCTGCACATTAGACTATGTGAGGCCACTGACCATAAATCAGTCTGCCCTCATTCAATGGACGCGTAGTGCCACTGCTGGCTGTGTAACATTGGCATTTGATGACAAAATGTAGGTTTTGTTGCAGCTCCTCACGACCCAACAACACTGAAATGTTGATGATTTGATTTAAATTAAATTTATTTTGTCAATGGCTTCCATGAAATTGTATGTAGGTTTGTTAAAAGCAAAACTATGTTCATTAAGTAAGATTAATTTAACTTTATGCATTGCAATTAGCCTAAACAATATTTTTAGAACTTGTTGACAAAATAAATCAAAGTCAATGTTCCAACTGAGATGTAGCAACTGCAACACGTTCTCCGTATAATCATGCTAGCTTACATGAATGATTAAATCCTAAAAAGAAGTGTAACAGGTGGTTAAATCCCGTCTGTTATTAACTGCTCATATAAAGGCGATAAAGTGGGCTCAGTTAATGTTGATCTTTTGTGAGTCAACCAGGTCTGTGATTATAATATATACTGGGTGGGACAAGACCAAGGCCCCTTTAGCATTAGCATTAGCATTAGCTTCTGGCTGGGGCTCCTTTTGTAAGATTCCTTTAAAAAACATGACAATACTACGACAAAGGTAAATCCAACTTCTAATAATTCAATACATATGTTTGTATATAATTCAAGGCAGAGAGATCATTTGGGGTACTCGGCAATTCTTACGTGCAGTAGTGAATCCAAGCAATTTGTTTTAGTACTTTAACAGCAGCAGCACTAGCTAGCTAGATGCTAGCAAGCGCTGCTGGCTGCCAAAATGTCTGGAACAAAACAGCTTGGTTGAAGGCACAGACGGTTACCATGGGCCCCGACCCGCACTGCAAACCAGGGCACCAGCCGACAGCTGTGAGCACTAGCTAACTGAACACGCTGACAAAGCTACTGGTGGCCGGCTAGCCGATCAGATGTTTATAGACAGCAAGAGAGCTTGTTGTCGACAGAGCTGACATGACAATGATTTACAGCTTAATGTTCATGTAAAATGTGGCTCAACTTAAAAATAAAAAATGTTCTCAACTTTCATTTCACAAAGATGTCATGCTAATAACTGAAACACTTCACCGCCGGTTAGCTTTAGCGGTCAGTTAGCTTTAATATTCAAATGATATTTTCCACTCTAACTTATGTAAACACTACAAGCTTATTTTATATAGTATGTAGTAGATCTCACGTGGGCATAAATGACTGAAACAAAGTCACACCTACATTTACAAAAGATCAAGTACATATTGTTAGACATCCTGGAAGTTACGTGGATCTACAGATGCTCCAGGGAACCTGATTTATTACTAAAATTAGGATCTGTTAATTGTTAAAACTAGCTGTTACTGACAACTGAACTGGTGCAACCCAGTTCTTTCTATAATCTTTCCAGTTCCAAGTCTCTGTGTTCCGCTTGTTTGGGTCGTTGTAGTTGGTTAAACGTCTCATTGGTTAAATGGCATGTTCTTCCAGGAACAACTTCAACTGAATGTATGAGCTCAGACAGGCAAATACACCCTATCACACCCACATGTACCCACAGACACGTCTGTTCGAGTCCCAGAAAGTCTCTTGAGACAGACTCACCCTGTAAAATACACACAGGTTCCGATACGATTGTGTCGATGAGGCTTTCTGTTTGTTCGTGTTACTCATGTTTCTCCTGGATCGGCTGCAGGTTACTGACGTGCACTGCATTTCTCTCTTATCAGTTATTGCACTTTCCATTCACATGGAAGCTGAACTGTGTACAAGCAGTAACACACTTTGCAACGTGTCCGTACAATCCCTGCAGTTAGAACAAACTTTGTGTCACGTATGATGTGGAGATGACTTCCACTTAAATGTGTTCAGCTTGACCACTGAGAAGTATGTTTAAATGGAAGGAGTCCCTGCAGAAGAGGAGCACATGACCTTTCACCCATGAGTCCCCCCTACTCCCGTCACGGTCGCCAGCTCAACCTCCGAACCATACAAACTGCCCGTCACTGATTACTGCCACTGTTCAGGGGAGTTTGGAGTCATCATAATCTGAAAGGAACCACCAGACCTGATCTTCTCTCTGCTTCAAGGTTTAACTGGGCCCTCTGGTGGAAGTAAAAATACATTACATCAGTGTCTTTGAACAAACTGCATAACAACACACATGCGCCTATTCCCTACAAGTATGTGATTACTTATCAAGTAATATATCAAATTGATGACTATTAAATTGTTAAGATGTGTTCCTGATTCTGATTCTGCTTCTGATGTCACTGTATTTTCATGATTTCTGATAGATGAAGAAAGTTGTATTGTTACTGTATAGTTTGTGTATTATATATACTGTACATATTATATGATATACTGGTCACCAGTCAATCAGAAAGCCGACAAAGAAACAGAAAACCAATCACACTCAAATTCACACTTGTGGACAATGTAGAGTCTCGTATTAACCTGCTGCATGTTGGTGGTGCGTCGGAGGGAACCGGACCACACTGAAGAAACCACCATATGACATTATATATGAAATTATTAGCATAATATTTTAGTTAAATCTATTAACGTATACTATGCATACAGTTCACACAAATATTTTAGTTTGCATGTTCTCCAGATGTCTTCATTGGCTTCCTGCCAAAGGCCACAAACATGCAGATTAGGTAGATTGGTGCCTGTACTTGTGTCAGGAGGGGGTCCCCCATCTAAAAGACATTGGGACATCCATCAGAGATGGACAGAGATTCCTCCAAGGTATCTGTGACTTCCAGAAATACAACCGCAACAATCGAAAACCGATAATTTCTGCTGTCTAATGAGGGAATAAACTGCCGGAAAGAAGCTGCGTATCCTCTATTTTCCGGATGAGAAGGATAAATATCGATGGGTTTATTGTTAACAGGACTCTGAACCGCAGGCCTGTGTTCTTGAGCTTCAGGTACTTCATTCACATGTTGATTGACAGCTCAGGTGAGCCCCCACCTGCCTGAAGAAGATGAAGAGACCTCTGTCTAGAGCTAGATGATGATCCTCCAGGATAGTCTGCCTCACCTCTTGTCTTTATCTCCCTAAACACTGCGCTTGCTTCTCATGTCCAGGACAGATGTTAGTGCTCTCACCTGTCACTCAAAGGTGAGTGTCTGTAATGAACGATGTCCTGCAACGTGCTTTATGACGTGTACATTGATACAATACGCCTAGATGGGCATTAACAAGATCTAATCATCTTCATTATCTGTTGTGTGTATATTGATATGTATGGTACCTGGCGCAGGAAGGAGTGGCAGCTTGACGGAGGAGAAAGATGAAGATGCTGCCTCCGCCCGGTCAGGCCGGTAATGAGGAATCTGGTTGAGGAATCAGGAAACGGCATTTCTCCCATCAAGCGTACATCACGTTTGGTTTCAGAAGCAACAACCGTGTCATTTCCTTTGTGTATTGTTTGTCACAGAATTTGCATGCGAGTACCATGGTCACCAGGTCGTCCGCACCCTGGTCTCCACCCGCAGCACTGAGACACACACAGATCAGTACCTGATTTCTTCTGGCCACCTCTGTGACGAACATCCACATGGTTGTTCACTGGTGGGCTCAGCTTGGTGACACGGAGTCCCTCTTACTGTTTATGACATGGAAATGCTTATACGCTGAGCATGTTTGGGGTATTTATGAATATCAGGTAAAATGGTTTAAAACCTGCTCCTTTAATTTGTCAGCAGACATTGAATATACCTTCACAGGCCTCTGCATTGGGCTGTTTCTGTTTCTTGTCATCGGTTTGCTCCCTCTATACCCACAGGGCTTTATGGGGCCGGTTAAGCCGGTTATGTGAGATTTCAGAAGAACAGGAATATCAAGGGAGAACTTGCCCAGGCCTCAGTGTTTGTGTTCCTTAAGGGAACGACTGCTCCGACCGGTTTTCTGGGGTGGAGAGATTAGAGAGGGGAGGGTGCGAGGCGTTCTAACACCTCATTTTCCTCTCTGGCACTGTATCACTCAGTCCATCTCTGAAGACTGAGGGGGAAAAGGGTGCCCGGCAGTGAGCGTCCCCGGCTGTGTGAGGTGAGTAACTGTCGATTACCTGCTGGCTTGGTGGCGCAGAGGTGGGCGAGAGTGGGTGTGTCGACATGTGCGGCCGGGAGTGGGGGCAAGGAGTTCATTCAGTGGCATACAGGAAACTGCTTTAACATCCTTAGCATGCTCATCACTGACAGTGTGTGTGCGTGTGTGCGTGTGTGTGTGTGTGTGTCCATTTGAAATGCAGTACAATAAAAGCAGCTTGTCAATCGTGATTTATGTATGAAAACCATAAACGAACTCAATAGGACAACATGTAAACCACTCGCATGCCTTCAGGGGGTTAAACCAGAAGTACATCAGCTTGTGTGTTTGTAAGGTGCAGTTCAGGTGTAAAGCGTATCAATCACTCTGAGTCCTTATTTGTCATTGATTTGTAAAATACATGTTGGGTGGAGTCTTTACTTGGTGTCACTCTCCTGTAATCGCCATTAACAGTGGAGTGAGAGTCATTAATAGTCAGACACTGGGAGGTTTTCAAAGCCTCTGACTGTGGTGGTTATTTCAGTGACCTGCATCAGCTGACGGAAGTCTGGTTGCGATCAAGCAACAATCCTCCTGGCGGTCGGGAGGTGTTAGAGAGAGACTCGCATGCACAGTCAGAGTCGTGAGCTATAGGCCGGTTTGTTATCTGCACATCTGTCTATAGGTGTGTGGCATCCAGCTTCTCACATCACAAGGGCAGGCTGCTGTCGCTAGTCTGTGGTAGTGACAGTGTGTGTGTGTGTGTGTGTGTGTGTGCGTGCGTGTGTGTGTGTGTGTGCCCGTGTGATAAATGATCCACAGATAGCAGAAAGGCAGACAGGTCTTTTCTTGCACTGATCAGGTGATCTGAACAGCCACTTGCCTGACATATCCTGACATGTCGAGTGATCCACACTGATCAAAACGCGAAATAATATTCAATGCTTCTATTTGGGCTCTTACCTGACTGTGTGTGTGGTTGTGTGACAGATACGACTAACATGCGTATTATTATTATCCCCTTGTTGTTCAGTATCACGGTTGACTGCAGTTTTCTGTTATAAATATGCTTCTATTGTAATCTTATTCAACATCTACACTAGATGAGTTCTGGCTTATGTTTTACATGTTTAACCAAAACCATGAAGTCTATTCACAAATAAACAAAGAAGATTTGTAATCCTGAAAGCAGTTTAACAGGGAACACGGCTGAATTGAACGACGTCACAATGACGTCAACACCACAGCAGCACATGGTGAAACATGCAGGAGAAGAGAAGAGCATGTCCTGTTATCTAAGATCACCGTCATGCCCTTGCCATTCCCATCTTCATCTCTTAAGCACGAATACAGTTTTAATAAATGTGAAAGGATTTGAAAGAGATGATTTAAAGCTGCAGAGGAGCTGGCAGACAGAGCCGAGCGACCTCTGCCACAGATGTGTCACCACGTCCCGTCAGAGGGAGTGTGACGCTGGGGACCGGTTCTGATTGGATTCTTTATGAACTTCTTTATGTTCTGGCTGCTTTGGGGTCACTACAAAGTACTTCAAGGAGAATATTTGTCAAACACCCAGTCAAAGTACCGTATGTAAGGCAGCAGGGATGAACTACATATTCAGAAAGTAAATGATAGACAGAGACATTTTTATTGTTTGACTATTAGTTATATTATTTTGAAAATGAAAAGGAGTCCAGTACAATGGCCATAATGTGCTGGTGGAGACTCACCAGGAGACCCGAAGCTAGACACCGCAATGAGATATGTATCGAAAACGTTTGAGGGGAGAAATAGATGATTCAGAAACAGAATCATATTGTATCATCACTGATCCCATTAAAGTTTACTGCAGGTAGTGTTACTGCAAGTTCAAAGCCCCGTGCAGCCGTACCTCCTGCTCCACCTCACCCAGCAGCCGAAATACTTCTAATTGAAGCTCAGAACCTGCAGTTTTTGTGTTAATTTCCCCCAGTTCTGGTTTCATCTTGTATTCTACAATTATTGTTGCAAAAAATGGGGACAAACCATCACGTGATGAAGATATATTGTCGTGTAGTGAAATGATCGGGCAGACCACATGTACCTTGCCTGTTTCCTGGTGCCGGAAAACACACATTGATCTAAAATAACAGACTAACCAGAGAGTTCTGCTTTTACTCATCACACAGTAACAGTGTGACCAGCAGAGATATTACTGATGACTGAATGGAGATCAAAACAGTTCATATACAGCGTGTAAGTACCATGTCAGACAGTATAAAACAGATTCTCTTTACTGTCTTTGCATGATGAGGAGAGCGTCCTTCATTCTCACAATGGTTCCAACGGCAAGAGATAAGCTTTTCAAATCCATCAGTGAAAGTCCAAAACAGTCTTTTTTCCATTAATCATGACGTTTTAACTGATGTGTGGACACACGTCCTCCCATGAATGTCCTCATGTTGACCCGGTGAGCAGCAGTGATACACATGAGCCACTTCAGTTCGCTGAAACTTCACCTGACCCGTTCCATTAATAAACAATCTTCATTATAACACATCAGTTTAAAATTGTCCTGTGATGCAAATACACACATGCACATACGTGCACGATGTTGAAAGCAAACTGCAGACTTAAGTCCCAGACCTGGCAGGACCAGTCTAGCTGGTTTTATCCAGCCCTCAATATGACAACCAAATTTTCTCACATCTGAGTGAAGAGCAGCTTGTGAAAGTGCATAATGGCATAATAGCATAATGTGCTGTCCCAAGATGCATGAGAAGGTCCTCAGGCTATGAGCCATGTGCGCCTGCTGGCGGTCTCCACTCAATTGGTAGTCGGAGGTTTTGGTATTTCATAAAACTTAAAATTGAGTAGAAAGAGTACAGGGGGTGTCTCATTATCCAGTAGCGAAGATTGAAAGAACCTGGGGTGTGTCAGCGTCTTGCAGTGTGCCGGTTATAAACTGGTTCTGTCTAGAATGTGTTGTTGAGATGGTGAGCAGGCTGTGAATTGCAGCCATAAACAGCCCTCTGTTTGATATTGTTTCCGTTACTGTTATTTTGCCTGCAGAGTGAGCACATGATGAGACTTCAATAAATATTGTATATTTATCTCCGACAGGCGAGACTTACCACAGTGTCATTCTTTATCCATCGTTTTGGCATCATCCCAACACATCTGGACACCCAAAATGGATTATCTTTTCTTCATTTAATCTCACCCAGTGCGCAGTTTGCCACAATGACCTTAATTCACAATTCTGCAACTCCTTTCAGTCCCCAGCTGCTTTCAATGTTTCACTTGCTTTGTGCTGACTGACTGACTGGCCAGGAGAGTCTGCGCTTCATGAAGAGCCAGCGGGGTGTTTCACAGAGAGGGTGAAAAGATGTACTGCAGCATGAGTAATGATGTGTTATTGAACATTAAAGCATGTAATCACACCTATGTAGTCGTTACAGACGTGAGAGATCCACATGAAGAGCATGAACACAAAGCTTCATCCAGCTCCCGTCTGTCACCTGTGACCATGGATCAATTTGATTTCATCCATTAAAGGTGCTTCTCCTCTGTTGAACCTTCAGACTGTCTGTTGAAGTCAGAGGTGGTGTCGCCATAGCAATGGAGGGTTTCAACGAGCTTCTCCTTCGACTGAGGGACATCCACGAGCGAGAAGTGGAGGGTAGGTGGATGAGGAGGATCATTTAAAAGAGTTTGCGGGACAATCGTGCTGAGTGAGCGTGTTTTGTCTTCCAGGGTGGCAGGTGAAGGTCCAAGAGCTGTCCAACAAGAAGGGCTGGTGAGTGGAGTCTTGGCCTACTCGATCCCTCCAGATAGTAATGTTTAGACCACCGACAGGTTCTTCAAGTTCATCAATCCACCAGTGCAGCCGCTGTGTGGGCTGTGCACAGACCTGAAGTGTTTTCGGAGCGGGACGGTATCCGTGTCCTGCACCTGGCCCTGTGTTCCATCATGTCAGGGTTCAGCTTGGAAGGAATGTTGCAACAAGTCATTCAATCCACAGCTGAGTCAGAACTTGAAAACAACATGGAAACAAGAGCACACAGACCTCCTCCAAGGCCAGTGTCTAAAAGCCTCAACTCTGCTCTATCCCGCTATGTTAAAGAAAGCAAACCCTCCCCTGATTCCGATCCACTCCATTCTTACTTACTTCTTCCATTGGCCCACAACTCCAGGAAGAGTCAGGAACGATGCCCTGGTGGTTTCTGGGTAATCCTGCTGAGAGATGAGCGGTTATTATCATTATTATTCTATTTACTGTGGTACAGTATCAGATCAGTTAACAGACTTGCTGGATCTCTGAGGATACAAACAGTATGTAAACGGACGTGGGTCAAGTTACTAATATATATCTTTACAGTACTATTACTCACAAAGCAGCCATCTTGGAAGCTTTCTGTGTGCCTGCAGGAGATATATGGGCTCATCAGGACAGAGTCAATTAAAAAACAGTGTGTGTGTGTGTGTGTGTGTGTGTGTGTGTGTGTGTGTGTGTGTGTGTGTGTGTTCCTCAAACAGTGATACGAAGCGAATGGAGGAGCTGTTCACGAGAAACCAGCAGATGAAGGAACAGCAGCGACTGCTCACTGACAACATCAAGACGCTTGAAAACAGGTACTTGTGTTACATTCAATCGTACTTCACGTGTGGAGTACAAAGTGTGTGTTTGAGTGTATTGGTTATAGCGTGAATAAATAATTCCAGGATTATTTAACCGTGGTCCCATTTTCAAGAATGAAAATAGTCACTTAATACTGGATCGATTCCAATACTTTTGTTGTCTATAAATTTAGACCCAGGCTCAAGGGCAGGGCCCGGGTTGAGAAATACTGGCGTTTACATGTAAAGACACAACGCCTTAACATGGAAATGTATCATCAATTCAGTCAACACTTAACAATCACCAAGCCAAGGAAACAGATCATTGACACATGTATGCAGAAAGGGGCGTCCCACTTCATTTCCTGTATCTGTGTCACATGAGTTTCATTACAGCAATGCTCCTTTAGAAGGATTTACACAATAACCAGGAGGGAAACAGTATGAAACACAACTTTTACTGTACTCACGGTCATTGTGGCTGCATGTGACAAAACAAGGATAATATGAAAAGATAAAACATCAAAGAAGTGCAAGTAAGGAAGTCCAAAGATTTGTGTTGTCATCAAGACC
>CAAKHC010013484.1:0-15223 GCA_901007825.1 Macroramphosus scolopax
ACTTGAGTACTGTACTTAAGTACATATTCTGAGGATCTGTACTTTACTTGAGTATTATATTTATTTGATACTTATTACTCTTACTCGAGTAAATTTCCAAGACAAATATTTTACTTTTACTCGGGTAAATTTCTAGGAAGGGTGAAAAGTACTCGTTACTTTGGGTCGGTTGCGGTTCACTGGTTGTTGTTTTTTCTTCTATAAACTATTTATTAAAAAATATATCGTGTGCGGACTTTTCCCCCTAAAATGCAATTGGCCACACGCTATGTCCATCAAAGAAGGAAACCAATCACAGTACACGTTCTCCACTGGGATCTACGTAAAAGCGGAAATACGTCATCCAGGCCCGCCCAGCTTTCCAAATAAGGATAACGCCGGTTACCCGTTGTTTTGTCTTATCATCAATTCAAAACAACACGGCGGTAATGGCGGCAGCAGAGTTACTTCTCAAACAAGAGTTACAACTTAAGGTCTTATACATTAATTGTGAAAAACTTCAGCAATTAATTGTGTAAGATAAGAAATTTACTTTTACTTTTACTCTAGGTACTTAAGTATTTTTAAAAGCATGTACTCTTGAATACTTAAGTACATTTAAAAGCAAGTACTTTTTTTACTCTTACTCGAGTAACATTGTAACTGAGCTACTTTTACTTGTAGTGGAGTACAATTTGACTAGGAGTATCTGTACTCTTACTCAAGTATTGGGGTCGAGTACTCTGCCCACCTCTGATTGTAACCCAACAACTGCAACAGGGAAGTGATCATTACCTCCGATGGCATCGATTTCATCAAAGAAGATGAGACAGGCCTTCTTAGTCCTGGCCATCTCAAACAGCTCCCGCACCATGCGGGCTCCCTGGATACACAATCAGGAGGGGGAAGTTCATGTTAACATTGAACAACATTCACGGTCTGAAACCTCTTCTCTGACCCGATACACACTCACCTCTCCCACGTACTTCTGCACCAGTTCTGAGCCAATAACTCTGATGAAGCAGGCGTCTGTCCTGTTGGCCACAGCGCGGGCACACAGGGTCTTTCCTGTGCCGGGCGGCCCAAACAGCAGCACACCTTTAGGAGGCTCAATACCCAGATTGACAAACCTCTCGGGCTGGTGAGAGAAAACAGACAACCAATGAACTCTTGGTATGACTAAACCGGTGTGATGCTTTTCATACAGCTGAACATCTTTTTGATGAAGGGATCATGGACGTGCTAGTAACTGGTACCTCATACTTCTGCGAGCTCGCCATAGCAATTGATGATATCTCCAAAGGCTTTAAAATAACTTGCGCGGTTCCCCAAGATTCGGTTATAGGGCCACTCCTTTTTGATTTCTATGCGTTACCTCTCTCTGACATCATTAGGAGACACGCAATCACTATCCACAGCTATGCTGATGACACAGAGATTTATGTGCCAATTTATCAAACCAGGATAAAACAGAAACTTAGTTAAAGGGTCTGTTGGTCAGGAGACAAACTGGCTACAAAATACGATTCTACAGGACCAACCAAGTCAGCAAGAGAGAAACATTGGTGAAGTCATCAGCTCTGAACTAAAAGCTCATAAAGTTTCCATTCTGCTTTATATCATCTAGAAATTAAGCCAAGCTGCAGCCAGATCTCTGTCTGAGTCACACAGCTAGACTAATGGACAGACTAGACTACCGAATTATCTGCTGCCTGTTCTATCCAAAGGCAGATGTCCACCACAGGAACATTTCTCATGGGTGAAGATAATCATTGTGTGACAGCTTTGATGACACCATTCATTTTGAATTCACCAAAACAAGGATGAGATAGGACAAGCAGAATAAGCAGAATAAGCAGAATAAAAGCCAAGTGGAACATCAGAACTGCAACGCAGCAACAGCCTTGACCACTGATATCTAGTTTTGTTAGCTTTCTTTTTGGAATAGACGTCACAGTTGAAGCTTGCACAAGATTTTTATGACCTAGCAGTTTTTCAGGGTCACTAGACAGTTGTTTAGATAGTAGTGTTTTGGGGAAGAGAGAACCACGAGGTCATCAGGGGAACTCGTGCAGTCCAAACACAAGGGTGCGAGCTGCCCAAAACTGTCCTGACAGTTCCTGCGACTGAAAACTGTCCCAAAAGCAGTTTTCTTTTACTTTGGTTGCCGTCAGTTTTCATTTCCATTCTTATAAGTGCGTTTCTAAACGATTGATGGTCTTGCATCATTTTTATTTCTTTTGTGTATTAGTCGCATTTATTACGTCTAATTAGCAGACTTGAAGTACTTTGAATTGAAAATAATTGTGCTATACAACTAGAGTTTAATTGATTGATTGATCATGTAGTATTAAGACGTTTGTTTTATGACTTCATCTCTTGACAGCATTAAACTGAAAACATTTAGTTTTAGGTACAAAAATGCTGTGACAGGCGTCTGGGCTGAAAAAATCCTTCATCGGAGTGAGGCGAGTTGGAGGACTGTGTGTGTGTGTTTGAGAGAGAAAGAACACTCACATGGAGCAGGGGGGTCTCAACCACTTCTCTTAGCTTCTCTATCTGCTCCTTACATCCACCAACATCACTGTAGGTAACATCAGGCTTCTCCTCCACCTACAACATGAGAAAAGTTGTTAATCTAACTAGTGTGGTACTTGCCAATCATGCAGATGGAAATTTAGAAGCTAACATGACACTCATTTAGTATATATCCTACAAACTAAATGCAAGCTTATGTCTGAATTCCTGACAGTCAAATTATGAAAAAGTCAAATTTGTACTTTATTACAAAACATATGATTTGCTCAGAAACAGTTTAGTTTGTATGAGAAAGTCCTGTTGGTCCATTCATACCTGCATCATTGTGACAGTTGGATCAATTTTAGGAGGCAGGGGAATGTGGATCTGATATTTGTTTCTGTCAACACTGAAATAAAAAAAAGCAACATATGCATGAGTTTAAAGCCTTTTACTTTTATACTATATGATAAATCATAAAATTCTGCCTCACCCAACTCTCATCCCCTCCTCAATGTCAGTAGGGGCCACCTGGTCGCTCAAGTCCACCACAAACTTGGCAAACTGCTTGACATTGATGATGTACTTGGGGTCATCAGAGTCTGCATTGATGATCTTTGTGCATCTGTTAAAGAGTTCAAAAAGTACAATAATTGTAATGAAAATATCGCCACATTTTCAATATGGGGTGGAAAGTGCTGAAATGTTCTATCCAATCATTGAAATCCGGCATGTTTTACCTTGCTACTTGCAGTGGCTGTTCACTCTGCAGAGTCTGTTTGTCAGCAGCCAGATCCCAGAGAGCTGGTGGGGCCAGCCCTGTGTCTGACTCCTTAATGCCTGTCAGGGACAGAAAACATAACCAACACTCATAACATTTGTAACCAGCAGTTTACTGAAAATCCAAGTCATGGAAGCAACAAAACGAATTACTGAACTGTCTTTGTCTATGAAGTTTACACCACTGACCTGTTAGCTCATTGATCTTTTTGAGCAGCTGCTGGATGTCATCTTCCACTTGCTTTATCTGTCTAGAGTAAGTGCTTTGACCCTGAAAATAAAATCACAAGATTAAAGCAGCTTGAAGTTAATAACCAATTACACAACTTTAACTATTTATTTTCAAAATTTCCCAAGATCATACTTACATATGTTTTGAGGAGGGCAATGTCCCCTTCATCCAAAGCTGTGGCGAAGATGAAAACACGTCAATGAGTTTGCACTATCAGTGGGCCGCTAGCTTTGTTACAGAACTAAAGATTTTTACAAGCATATTTCATACTTATTTCAGCTTTACAGTAAACTGGTATGTCATTAAATAACTTAATTTGCTACTTTTAGCAATAATATATTTTGTATTTGCGAACCGAACAAAAAAGCTAGTTGCTTTATTGAGCCTAGCTAACGTTAGCTAAACAGCTAACAACTGAGGTTCCTGCTCAGCAAATAACATTAAAAACATATTTTTAAATATACCTCTGATAGGTGCGTCCTCCTTATCTTCCTTATCCTTTGTCTTCCTTTGGTCGTCTCCCAAGTAGTCCGGCATATTTATTCTGGATAAACTGTTTCCAACAGTAACACCGAGCTCCTCGGGCAGCTAAATGGTACAATTACACAGCAGCTTTGGGTTTCCGGTGATGTGCTACAGTAAGCGGAAGTAAAGGTCGGAGGTAATTGAAGATGTGCGACCAATAAAATATATATTTCTTTAGTAGTTGAATAGTTATTTCAATTTACACAATCAAAAAGAATTTGATAATTAAAAAAAATTAACAAAAATAGGTTTTCTTCTTGTGGCAACGATAAAATGTATATAGCGGAATGATTATGTTCAGGAACCTTCGTTGTAACACGGAATGTTCGCGGCGTAACAACAGAAGTCGCTCACGTATCGGCATTGGTAAAGGGAGGCCCATGTGGTGTGTGTGTCAATGAGCAGACACCAAACTTAAGCACTTTAGAAAGCTTTCTCTTCCATTTTTTCGCACCTGAATGTTCGCGTTGCCAAATCATCGAAGATGCTGTTAGAAGCGCTGGACGGCGGTGACACGGTTGTGTTAAAAGCAGTTGCCGGTAAGTAGGAGGCCAGAGGGAGCTAGCTTGCTAGGCTACAGTGCCAGTGTTAAATTGAGTCTGTTGCTTTTCTTGATAGCATTCAACTACAAAACAGACAGCGAGGACTGAGCTTATATTCGAAGCGAATTTAATTCCTAAAAGAGTTTCTTCATTGTCGATGATCTGTGCCTTAATTGTTTCCAACGGGGTTTGAATGTGTTGCATAATTTTTTCTCATGGCTGCACTGACTGGTGGAGCTTCCTACATTTGGTTTAGTGTTACACTTGCTCGTTGGCAGATTATGATTTCTGATACACTTTACCTTCAGCCTTTTGTTTTCCCAAAGAGATGATATTTGAACACCTGTTGAAATCTTTGCTTTCAAATTAGTTTGGTTCCTGCATCCTGCAAAGTGTTTTAGGAATTAGGAATAGAAAGTCATAATGAAGCTCTTGTGGTCAACTTTCCATTCAGTTTCCTAATGTTTTGCTTAGAGTATAATCAAGGTATACTGATAAGGTTTACAGCAAATGTTTATTTAAAGAAAATAGGTATTGAACAATATACAGATATCTGATTGTTTTAAACTTTAAAAACCTTTTTCTCAGCCTCTGTGCAGGTGCAGGTGGAGCCGGTGGGACGCTGGTTTGAAGCCTATGTTAAGAGGAGGAACAGAAATGTTTCAACGTCCTTTCAGGAGCTGGAGGAGGAGGAGGTTACCTCTGAAGAGTCAGAGGATGAAGAGTTTCAGCTGGAGGAGCACCCACTGCTGCGAACGCTTGACCCGAAAGACTGGAAGGTATCTAATGAAAATCAAAAAGAGAAATGTTTGACGAGCAAAGGTTAACGACACTGTAGCTTTGTAATCCTTTGGTCATCCTTTGTAAGCTTGAACACGTACAGCCCTGCGTCAGGAGCTTGTTTTAAATTACTTGTGACTTAAATAGTCCAACCAAAAGATCTCCTACAAGTAATACATACGTACTTTACCCATCTAGTTATCAGTTATTGTCAGAAAATAATTATTTCTAGTAGTAATAATGAACCTGCTCATCTTAGTTTGGCCTTATGCTAATTAGCTGTAGACACAAAAGTGTTTGGTCACAGGACAATGTATTTGAAGATTATATCCTGATGGTGGCAACTCCTAGAGTTTCGTCAGGAATGTCACTGCAGTCTATCCAATAGTTGATATTTCAGCAATATGGAGAGCTAAGAGAAGTTACTATGAGGATCAACAGTTTCTCTTCTTCACCTTCTTACTGAGAGTTACGTTTAGAAGGTCCTTTCTACTTTCATGTCTTAGACACTTAATGACTCTCAACAGGCCATCGGTAGTATTTAACAATCGGCCTGAATAACTCTATATGGATTAAAGCGTGCACTCCAAACACAAACGCCACACTACAGAGACGTCCTCCTACCAGGCAGATAACACAATCAACACAAACAAGAAATATAACTTTCTAAACGATATAAGTTAATAAACTCTGTAACCACTGGGAAGAGAATTCAAGGGACTGGTTCATCCTGCAGCACCCAGTTTGTCAGTTTCTGCCCTGCAGTAGCAGCACCCCGGCATTAGGGGGTGCAGCCCCCTCATCACCTCAACTCCAACATCCCCGGGCCGCCCATGTGGATGAAATCCAAGTTCCAAATGATGTTTTTCTTTTAAAAACAGTCTGTTGTTATTTCTTAATGCACACAGACCAGCGGACCTTTATCCTAATTGGATAAGATGTAAAAACAAGTTTATTTTTATGCCAAGTGACAATTTGCATAATGTGTGTTAGTAGATAGAAACACTTTTGAAGCCCACTAGTTATTAGTTAGTTAATTATTCATTGATTGATGTCCTATTTATTAACTCTATGCTAAAGTTCCTTTGTCTTTACACAAGAAAGCAAATAAAAATAAAATGTTAAACTAGTTCAACCATTAATCAGGTATCAAATTATTGATTTTATTCACAAATCACAGGCAGGTGATTTTTTTTTTTTTTAAGCCAAAATGGTAAATCTCAGTTTTCTGCTGCTGGCACATCTTAAACCAAACAATGAATTGAGAATGGATCAGTAGACTGATAATAGATGATGATATCTATCGGTCGCAGCTCAGTGATCCGTGCGTCACATGTCTGCCCCTTCCTGGGCTGGGCTATAATGTCCAAACTACGTGCAGCAACACTGCTGCACATCCATCGTGTATCTTCACCTCTTTGTGTTGTCGCTTTTTGTCAGAATCAAGATCACTACGTTGTCCTCGGTCTCCCTCACTTGAGGTACAAAGCCACTCAGAAACAGATCAAAGCTGCCCGTGAGTATTCCTCCTCCTCCTCCTCCTCCTCCTCTCATGGATTCTTTCATGCAAGAAGTTATTTTGGTCACATTCTCTGCCTTTCCCAACAGACAAAGCGATTGTGTTGAAGCACCATCCCGACAAAAGGAAAGCTGCTGGTGAACAGATTGTTGAAGGAGACAACGACTACTTTACTTGTATAACTAAAGGTACACGACACTGCTGCTGGGACATTTAGCCAACACTGTATTATCTCTGCGGGCAGGTCCCCTAACAACTTGCCATTATGTTCCACCTGCAGCTATAGAAGTCCTGTCAGACCCTGTGAAGAGACGAGCCTTCGACAGCGTAGATCCCACGTTTGAGAATGCTGTTCCATCCAAGAATGAGGGGAAAGAGAACTTTTTCCAGGTGTTTTCTTCTGTTTTTGAGAGAAACTCCAGGTGGTCCTCCAGAAAACATGTACCCAAACTTGGAACCATGGAGTCGTCTTTCGAAGACGTGGACAATTTTTACTCATTTTGGTAAAAACTGAAGAAATATAAACCAGTAATAGAGCATTGAGCTGTGTCAGACCACACGACTGAAGACATGTTTCTGTTGTTAAAGGTACAACTTTGATTCATGGAGGGAATTCTCCTACTTGGACGAGGAGGAAAAGGAAAAGGCTGAATGGTAAAGCTGCTCCATTCATCTGAAGTCCTGAAGCGAATGATTGAACCTGTACTGACTTGTTTAATTTCCCCCTGCAGTCGAGATGAGAGGAGATGGATTGAAAAGCAGAATCGAGCGTCCAGAGCTCAGAGGAAGAAGGAGGAGATGAACAGAATGCGGACACTCGTTGGTACAGAAGCAGCACACACTGCCAGACTTCACATAGGGAGGAAGAATTGAAACCTTTTTATCACAAAGTGATAAAACAACCTGCATATGGAAACTGTGAGGAACTCGCAGATGCAGGTTTGTTAGCCTGATTGTTTGGTTGGTTCTTTCCAGATACCGCCTACAGCTGCGATCCTAGAATAAAGAAATTCAAAGATGATGAAAAGGCCAGGAAGGAATCAGAGAAGAAGGCCAAAGCTGAAGCAAAGAAGAGGGAGCAGGATGAGAAGGATCGAGTGAGTGCAGCTGCAACTGTGGACTACTGACATTCAGTTTCTCTGCTATATTTTGTCGTTGTTGTTTGTTATCTTCAGTGTTGTATGTAAGAGGTTGACGTCATTGTTCTGCAATGAACTGTCAAAAAAACATGCTTAGATGTATCTTATAGAAATAATATCCATCAGACTTTAGATACCTACCATTCGCTTATTGTTGGCTTTGATCTTCTTAGTTGAATGTTGTCCACAGTAAGAACCATGTAGAATATCCTCAGACTTGACGGCTGTTTTCTCTTCTTAACTGTCGTCTTGTTTCTCCACGTCTGTACGGTCGTGAAATTTTGTTAAACTTTCTTACATTTGGACGGAAACACGGCTCCTTCTGCAGAAGTCCATCAGTCAGTTCGATGTGTTTTACAGGCCCGGCAGATGGAGCTGGAGGCGGCTCGTCTGGCGAAGGAGAAGGAGGATGAGGAGGCAAAGCAGGTGGCAGCGCAGGCTAAGAAGGAGAAGGAGATTCAGAAGAAGGCCGTCAAGAAGGAGAGGCAGAAACTCAGGACTACGTGCAAGGTTAGTTCTCCTGGAAACAATCCTTGTGCAGATACCTGAGACCCACATTCACTGGTGTTCATTAGTTAACGATGTTTTCTGTCTCCGCAGAACTGGAATTACTTTGCTGACGATGAAACAGACAGCGTGAAAATGATGGAGGAGGTGGAGAAGCTCTGCGACAGGCTGGAGCTGGCAAGGTAGCACGAGGAGATCATCAGTTGTAGAACTGGATGAGAGATGTATGAATGACATCATTTATTCCATAAAGGGGACCGAACCCATGAGATCATTCTGTTCTTCTACTCTGTTTCCAGTCTGCAGTCTCTGAATGACGTCCTGGCTTTAGGTTCAAGAGAGGACAGCAAGGTAGCAGTGGAGAAGCAGGTAAACGAGGACGTGGCGGTGTTATCACATTGTTTGATGACAGAGCAGAGAGAACAACCCCTGAGGGAGGGTCGTCTGTAGGTGGTGTGAACATCTGTCTGTCCACTCAGGTGCAGGAGGTGAACGCACAGTTCCAAAGGGAGAGGGACGCCGAGGTTCAGTCCAGGCAGGCGAATCGCAGCACCGAGCAGGCGAGCGGAGGAGGAGGAGGAGGCGGCAGCGGCGGGGGGAAGGGATGGAACGAAGAAGACCTCCAGCTGCTCATCAAAGCTGTCAACCTCTTCCCTGCAGGAACCAACGCCAGGTAGACACTCAGTCACAGCAGTTACTCTGCTTGGCAGTGATGGTGTTATTTGAAGTGCTTGTAAAGGCCAGATGACGGTCGCCGAGTGGGACACTTCATGCAACAAATCATCTCGACTCACAAACTGAAAGGCAGCAGAACTCTGTCATGCTGAGACTTTACAGAGACATGAATGAAACTAACGATGTCTGTATGATTCATTGAAACACTAATGAAGACTTCACTGATATGTCGTTCAGATGGGAAGTCATTGCCAACTACATGAACTTGCACTCCACCAGCGGCATGAAGAGGACAGCGAAAGATGTCATCAACAAAGCTAAGAATCTACAACGGCTCGGTAAACGTTGCATCACAGCTCTCATCATTCAGATTAACTTTACACAGATATTGGCGGTAATAAAACACTGGATCAGTATTGCACTTTGACAAACAGATGTAGTTAATGACTCTATAACGCTTCATCTTTGTTAGCTGATGAATCAAATCACCCTGTTAACCAGCTGCAGTTGTTTGTACCCTCGTTGATCGTGTCAATGTTTCCTGTTGTCGTCTCCTCAGATCCGCTACAGAAAGATGAGATAAACAAAAAGGCCTTTGAGAAGTTCAGGAAGGAGCACACCTTTGTGGCGCCCACCGTGGACAATGCTGTGCCCTCTGAGAGGTTTGACGGTGAGTGTTGTAGGATGATACTGAGGGAGTTCAGACAAGTCAGCAGAACATCTGTTCTCAGAGCTAATAGTTCCTCCAAGATACATTTCTGAAGGAGTTGTGATATGAAACAAATGACAAGTCTTTGTGCAACCAGATGACCTCCATGTAGAACCAGCGGGTGAATCAACACTGCAGTGGAATCAAACCTCCGACCACATGCGGTGGCTGTATTCTCCAATGACCTTCTGCGTCTCCCACTGCAGGTGCTGGTGATGGTAACGCTGCCCCCTGGACCACAGAGGAACAGAAGCTTCTGGAACAAGCCCTGAAGACCTACCCGGTCAGCACACCCGAGCGGTGGGAGAAGATCGCTGCCACCGTTCCCGGACGAAACAAGAAAGACTGCATGAAGAGATACAAGGTAAGATGAGGTGGTGGTCTGATCTTCAGTGGGTCCATATAAAGACTACTGAGATGCTTCCCAGAGTTCTTAGACCTGCTGGAGGAACGACATCCTTTTGTTCACACTGCAGGAATGATCCGAGCTCTTAGACCAACATGTTGAGGGACAGTTACAGTTATTACTGCAGGTACGCTTAGCAAGGACATCAGGAACGTTCCTGAGAAGATGACCTGGGATGTAAGTGGACGTTGATTGGTCGAACAGGAGCCACTGAAGCGTCAGCAGGACTCAGACATCTTTGCCGTATTGCACATAGAACTTACGTCATATCCTAAGTAGTTTTACATAACTTGTTTACTACTGGCCACGTAAATGCAAACAAAAGTCCCATTAAGGATTGTAGTTCCTCTCAAAGGTTCCTAAAGCTGATTGGTCAGATTTGCTATATTTAATGGTTCTAATCAGTTTATTACTAAGTTCTACTGTATTAAGATGTGTTGTCTAACCCATTGATATCCATGAGGGTCGATCATACTGTGCTGGTTTCATGTATTCAGTACTGCTGGTATTTACTGGTCTGTTTCTCCTGACAGGAACTGGTGGAGATGGTGAAAGCCAAGAAAGCTGCACAGGAGCAGGTGGCCGGCAAGAGTAAAAAATGACAAGAACCACAAAAGACATTAGTAACTGTGTTATTTTAACATTATTGTGTTGGTCTTTATTTTATAATAAAAAAGATAAAGGAGGAAAAAGTACTACGGACTTAAATACTGTTTATTTCGTGTGCTATACAGTCGAGAGGTAACAGGTTCTCTGAAGGGTTCCGCTCAGGTTCTCATCCAGAACATCCCACTGCGGATCTGGTTGTAGTCTGGCAGCTGCTCAATTGGACCTGAAACAACAAAACTAATTGTATTGAGTTGTTCTCTTAGCTGGGTAACAAACAAGCACCGAATCAGATTTATTTAGATGTGAAGGTGAATCCTGACTGGAGATTGGAACATTCAGCTGGGTGCAACTCAACATCAAAAACTGTTGTAGCAAATATATAACTTATTACTATTTGGGGTACAGTTCCTTCAAACAGTCTCTTCAGTGTGCAGTCAGTTGACGTTAATTAATCAGAACACACTGATTAATGTTGCCGCCATTGTGTGAACTCACAGACGAACAAATGTTACTCTAAATCCATGATGAAGATTACTGCAACTTACCAACAGCTGCGATGGCCGGAGCTTTGTTGTAGATATATTTGGTGCAGACTTCCTTAATGGTAGAAGCATCGATGGCCTATTGAGGGGCAGAAAACACAAAACAAGTCTGTAGAATGAAATGCACATTGTATTAATGACTCATTGACTCCAGCTCAGAAGAGCCTTTACAAGTTCTCGCAGAATGAAGTCTCAACATTCACTGACTGCTGGACGTCACTCCTCTGGAACCTTCTATCAGTTCCACAAATACAAACTATCTTTAGGTCAAACTAAAAGTTGGTCTTCTGACTGACCTAAATAAATCATGAAGCTCACCATTTAACCTTTCCATACATTTCTCCGTTAATGCCTGTTTTATTAAGAATTCACTGATTCCTCTGCCACGAGAGTGAAGCAGAAACAAGTTGTGAACACGACACTGACGTCATGATACGTAAAGCTCCCCGTGGCAGTAAATCAGAGTGAATCTGTTTATTATTGAAAGCTATTAAAACAACTTTAAACTGAATGGGGGTTTCCATTTTTAGTGGGTAAGATTTGACTCTCCACTCACGTCTATTCTGGCCTCCAGCTCGTGCAAAGGGATCCTGCGACTGTAGCACAACATCTGCCTGCCGATGTCCTCGCAGATGGGGGTGGAGCCTGGGGAGAGGTTGAGCACGGTGACGTTAGTTATCACTCATATTGATCATGGCTACAGTCAATCATTCGTTTATAGGAACACCTTCAGTGGCGCCACCTTACCGTCAAGATGCAGCAGCATGTTTGTCTTCAGCAGGTTTTTAGCCCGAGCCACCTCGCTCTCCGTCACACTTGTACAAAGAGACATCCTGACCAAGAACAACGGTGAAGAAAGAGCTTAAGCATTCAAGCTGTAAACGTATGCGAGGTAAACCTGATTTCCTGCGTGAGGGAACTCACCATTCCATCTGAGTGAAGTGCATCATCTCGCCGATAGTGCCGGGCTCACACACCATGTAGAGCCCCCACAGGCCTGTGTCAGTGTAGCAGGTGTTGAAGGACTGGAAGCTGTGGCACAAGTTACCCTGACAGGCCATCTGAGCCAGTTGACTGGATAGATTCTGGATTCACAAAGGACACAATCCAACAGAGATGTTCAGACTGAAGCAGGACTCGTGCAGAGATGATTATTTTTGACACAACACACTGCTGTCCAGTAGAAATATGCTGCAGGACTAGATAACTGATCTGAGTTATCTTTGTCATGGGTGACTGACGCACTAATAAAGCAGGAGAGGATTCCATGTGAACGAGAGTGCAGCGTTCAAAGGTGTGGTGCACATATTGAAGTAAGATGTGGAAACAAGCTTCTTATTCTCACTCACCACTCCTCCCCCAAACGAGCGGTCCCAGTTTCCAATCAGTGTGTTGGCCACCATGAGAGGGATGGTGTCCGGATGCGACCAGCCAACCGCCTCCACCGCGATGGCGATATGAGCCAGGGGCATCTTGTCATCACGCACACGGATCTTACAAGAAACACTTCTTATTGCTTTTTGTTTCATGTCGTAGGTCAACACTTGCTTGTTCTATTGTGACGAGATGACAGATTGAAAATGATCTCCTTACCTCACTTCCTGTGAAAGGGCAAAGAGGAAGTGCCGGCGCCTCCGCCTCATGTCTGCCAGGAAGCTTCCCAAAGTGATACTTGGCCAAATCAATGAGCTCATTTTGACAAACTCCTGCAAGAACAAATATCATAGAATGTCTTGAAGATCAGAACAGACCCAACTGATGATTGAACAACATGACGCAACCATCATCTGAGTCGATAAATTGATTAGTCCATAAACAAACAATTTATCTGAAACTAAACTAGTTTTCCTCCAATATATACAAGAATATTTACATATTGATTCAATATATTAATTTATTGTTAAATGGACTCAACAAACAAGGTGTCATGCTAGCAGCGGCTAATGTGGAGCTGCTGTCATCTAGAAGAGATGAGAAGAAGCTACCGAGCTCAGAGACTTCACTTCTTTCAAAGTCCACATCCTCATATGTACGAATTGTTAGCTGCAGCCAAAGCTAGCTGACACACACTGAATGTATACCATCATTAATGGAGTGCAGTGTGAACATCATCATAACATACTCAAATTACTTTCCGTGTGAACCCAACAAGTGAAGAGATGAAGAGCTCTCACCTCCTGCAGCAGCCAGAACGATTCGAGAGCCTTTATAGTGAGTGGTGATGTACTCGACCAGGTCTCCTCTGTTAATCGTCCTGCAAACAAACAAATGTCAGACTGAATCAGGAACAAAGGTGTGTACCACCACATTTCTTAGGTGTGTTTCTAGCACGAAGGAATGGCAGATACCACCATGTCCTTATCAAATCAATTGCATGATCTCACTTGATGTTCTCGGTGGGTCCGAGGATGGTCCTGCCCAGTGCCGTGTCCTGGTACGCGGTTGCATGCAAGTAATCAAAGACCACCTCCTGCAGATTGGTCTCCACTTCCTGCATCTCTCTGAGGATCACCCCTCGCTCCCTTTCAATCTCCGCCTCACCCAGCATGCTGTTCTGGATGATGTCGGCCAGGATCTCCACAGCTTGGGAGGGAAGAAAAGGACAATTTTATACAAACGACCTCTGATGTTCAGCCTGTACAGCACAACCATTTTACTTCAAACTTTCCTAATCATCTTTAACTGCAACTACTTCTTTGTATGAATAAGAAATTAACACCTAACCAATATAAATTATTAGAAGTTTGAAGAAGGATTAAGTACTTCAACAACACCAACTCCATCAAAAAATAATTGAATCGAGTTTATATGACAAAGTTTAGAGAGATTTAGGACCTTGAATATTAAATGCTACATACATAAATGGTAACATAAGTCCAATATGTTTGTGGCTGCATTGCATTCTGGTCTATTAAGACACCTGCCATGTTAAGTTTGCTTATCTATGATATGTTTCTTCCTGTTAATCAACCATGTATGGAGCCTTTCCTTATTGATAATCAGATCTAAAAAGAAATATATTTGTCACCAATGAAGTTGATATCCTGGTTGTTACTCTGTCCATCTCAGGCCATGTCCAAACGGAGACGAATTTGGGTGTATCCGCATAAGTATTTGATCGTTTGGACGTTTCGTCCACACGGAAACGCGTTTTGGGAGCCTGAAAACGCAACTTTCTGAAAACGGGTCCCAGAGTGAATAAATCCGAAAACGCCACCCTTGCGTCTCCGTCTTTACAAACCAATACGCATCTTTCCTGAAACGATTACGTCATAGCCCACCTCTCCTTCAACCCGCATGCGCTAACCCAGCCAACAACCTGCGTTCGTGCTGCAGAAGCTATTGAGCTTGATCGGGCTTTTACAGCAAAATATCAGAATCAGAATCAGAAAACCTTTAATGTCTCACGACGGAGAAATTTAAAATATACTGCTGCTCCACGACCACAGTCAACAACAAATGGACATGGAGAACAGCTACAACATGTTCTTCAATACACCGCGGTATCTTCCGTCATTCTTCGTCTGTTTGTTTGTATCTTCCGCCATTCGTCTTCTTCGTGTGTTTGTTCATCGCACGGGTTTTGCGCATGCTCCATTCTTCTTCTCTGTTTTTAGTGTAGTTTGTGGCAGCATTACAGCGTTTTCAGTGGTTTCGTTTGGACGCACATATTTCTTGAGACGAATTACGAAATGAAAACGGAAAACTTTTTTGAAATGAAAACGAAATGAAAACGAAAACGATTGGTTCCGTCTCCGTGTG
>CAAKHC010013485.1:7073-44839 GCA_901007825.1 Macroramphosus scolopax
TGTTTGTGGTGTGTCTTTGTTCCAGACTGTTGCAACAATTGTGACTCAATTTCCCAGCAGGCATTGCTACTATGACAGAAAGATGTCACGCGACTCTCAGCCAATAGTATTCATCCATTTACGGAACTCAGAGAAATGAGGGAAATTCAGTTTGTTTACTTCGCGGTGCGGAAATTTTGTGTTTCTGTAAGAAGAAACAAATGAGAAAAAATGTAGCTGACGTCTGCTTCGTGAGGATGTCAGTCCGATTTGTCTTCAATCTATTTACATGTAAGTCGACATTTTCAAGGCGCTGTCAAGTCATTTCTCGTTGTATGTCCATTAAGGGATCAACTTGCTAACTAGCTAATAGCACATGTAATAGTTACTCCTCAGCTAAAGAGGTGGCGCCTACATTCAGTTCTTAAGAAAAATAAAACGATAAGTATTTCAAGGGTTCATTTGTATGTTAAGCCGATACATTTTTGTCACCATGTGTTATCCGCACTACAGAAGGGGAAACACTGGCATCCTGTGGCTCGGTGTAACGTTAACAGTGAGTTACATGTTTTACTTCGGAAAGGGAAATGTGAATTGTACGTTAGTTTTTTTATGATTGTCATGGATTCAAAGCTGCTAATTTGTGTCATAAATTGGGATTCACAAAGCAAGTTTTTGTTTATTTGACAGTAGTTGCCTCCTGTCAGACTCATACATATGTAGAGTACCCTTTGTGTAAAGCGACTATCAAATTTCTTTTGCAACAGTATACATATAATTTAATAATAACATATTGGTTCACAAGACTGCCAAACTTAAATGAAAATTTAATTTATTATACTTACTCAATAAACGAAAATACAGCACTTTACATCATTTATCTGCAAATAGCATCATCTTAATGTATCTGAGAGGAAAAAAAGGAAACTCATTAATAAATTAACAAAAATATGCATGAGAGTGAACATCAGACGATTTTTGTTACTTTGCCTCTTGAGCTCCTTCGAACAGAATTATCTGCAAATCTGTTGAACCTTTTTGGTAAAAATATACACATTCTTCTAAAGTATACACACATAATTCAGTTTTTATTCACATGTCTCCACTCATAGGTTCATGTTTAAATTTGTAAGTCGTTTATTTTACAATCGTCATGATTGATTGTGGATGTGGGATAAATGCTGCACTGGAAGGGTGAGCGAATGCAAAATATGTTATTATCCTTAATTAGCTGAATACAACTTAAGTGTTCCTTTCATTGGTGTTGGTAATGGACTGCCCTTACGTTTGTCTTACACTTTATTCCAGATGTTCTTAAATATAACATACTGCTGAGTGCATGAAACATTATGTACAGAGTGATGTTTTACTGATTTGATTATACTGAAATAATGTCAACAATCTCATAATTGGAACAGCAAACTCACCCGAACCCAAAGTCCACAAGCTTAGTTTAACAAATCTTCAAAGATAATATTTGACCAGTCACATCTTGTTCCTTTTCCAGGACGTTTTCAGCTAACACCAAACCTGACGACTGAGTGTGTTTTCGTACATGTGTATATATTTTCGTTCATGTCCAACACTTGTTGGAAAACTTTGTCTCAGCGCATTGACGAAGTACTTCTGTATGCACACGTAACTTTCTGTGCATGAAAGAAATCGTGCGTTGAATTGCTGCTCGAATATTCAATATCCGTTCCTCTCCGAGTCTGCTTTGCCAAAAAACGGAGCCCTGAACACAACTCAACAAGTGGCGTTTGTTCCTAATTTGGTTGGGACTTTCTTCTTCCCCAAAAATTAGTATTTATATATTCACATCAGCAAGCCATAGGGGCTTTCCAGCAGAGATGATGGCAAGACATAAAACAAATCGTGTGTAACGAGGTGATCATAAAACCCGGCCCTGTGGTGTCCCACACAGACCTGTTATTATGGTAAATAAATGAACATACATGCACCTTTCTCAGACTGTACATGGACAGAAAAAAATTATTCTCACACACGCTTGTGATCTTCCCACCCCCCATGTTTTTTTTCTACCCGTTACCATAAACAGTGAAGAATGTACTGTTTATTTCTCAGTACTCCTTCATGAGTGTGTGTGTGAGGAGGCTTGATCACCTGCAGCGTTAACATGTGATCTCGGTAATAAGAGCCTTTCGCACACTCAAATTAATTTTCCACTTATTACTTCCACTTATGATATTACGCACTTCTGCTCTATTAGAAGTTAGGGTGATGGAGGCCACACATGAATATATTATAGTAGAGCTTCACCGTCAAGGCTGATATTGTTTGGTGTATATTAAAATGTAAAGGAATATGCAGGACAGAATGTTTTTCAGGCGGCACAGTTCTGTATAGATGAGTTTTAATTATCCTTCATACAAAACCTGTAAGTGATTATAAAAGTTTTAGTTTTGTTTGTATTCAGGGTATAATTTACTCTGTAGAAAGGACAGAATCAGTCGTGTTTACTTTGGGAAGAAATTGTTGACAGATGACTGTTGATTTGTATTTTGTGAAAAAGTAAAAACAATATCTAACAAACTGCTTGTTTTTTTCATTTAAAGGTATAAAAGTCCAACCATTTAAAAAAAAGAAATAGTTTTCTGTTTATTAATGATCTTATTTCAGTTTTTCTCAGGTTTATTTCTTAGTAACTAAATAAATAGTTACGTGTGTACTTCGTAGTCTTTCATTTCATCGTCTGTTTGAACATACAACCTCTGGTTCAGGGTTTTTGTGGTCAGGAAAAACACTTTCTGTTCTTCTCGTTCTCACTTAGGATCTTCTCTGACCTCCTCAAATAAAACCAAGTGGACTCTTAAGAAGCGGAACGATGTCTCAGTCACTGATCCAGCTTCAACAAACCGACATCCAGCCTCAGCCTGGTGTCCAGGAGATGCAATTCTGGCTGGAGAAAGTTGTAGTTTGGGGACAATCTGACAGTGCGGACACTCGTAAAGACATCTGCCTTCACTTGAGCAGACTGAGGGACTTCCTCCAGCAACTCCTCACACACATCAACAACACGGTAAGCAGATCCAGTAATAAGTTGAATGCACGTCTTCACAGCTTTTCTCTTGTTAACTTTCTTAAAAATTTAAGAAGAGCTCTCGGATTCATGCTTTAAAGACACTGATGCTCCTGTTTCTGCACCGTTTATTCTACTTGAGAGTCTAGGTTTACATGCTTGACACCCACTGAAATAAATTAGAATAGTTAATCAATAAGATTAACTAGGCAAACAGCCTTCAGATTAATGAAGCACTGAGTTAACTCCAAAACCAGCACGTCTTGTACACAAACATGCACACTCTCACTCCTCCGTCCAAGTGCATGAACAGTAAGTCTAGCGTTGGTAGGATCCTGCTAACAGAGGCCGCTCTGTGCTCTGCGGAGGCTGTGTATGTCTGGCTGGCAGCGCTGCAGTGTTGAGTTTGTCAGGTAATAGCCGCACTGGGACCTCCAGCGCTAACCTAATGTATCCCCATATCAGCCCCAGCAGCTTTGGGAATGGGGCAGAGGACAGAGAAGTGCGGGACTGTGACATTTCAGGGTTACTACGACCAGGTCGCCTCCTTCCATCTCTTGCTCTTTAGCACTCTCTGTCCAACTGCTATTTTCTTCCACATTTCTCATTCACATCATAATCTCTCTTTCTCACCTAATAAATATTTTCTTGATAGTTTTACTGTTGTGGTGTCCTTTTTGTTTTTTTTTTGTTCGTCTGCACTCCACATGTTTTACTGTAATATCGTTGATAATTAGAATCAGTCTGTTTCTGACCATCTTGCTTTTGGCCGAGTGTTTTGCCATTTATTTTTATAGATCATTGCCTTTTTTTTTTTTTCATCCGTCCATCTCCCTCGACGTTAGCATGCCTGCAGGTATACGTCATGCAGAGGTGTCAGCGTGTGTAGGACGATGGAGCGGATACAAAGGGAGAGAAACAACGGTATAGCTTAATTGGACTGAAATCCTTTTTACTGGCAGTGGGCTCATAAAAGACCAGCTGAGGATAGCCTGCTTCTTGGCAGCATTCTGCATCCCCTGATGACTTAACAACTGTTTTGTGGCTGAAAAACACTAAGATACCGTTGATTTCCAGGAAATATGAGGAGATTTTCTCTTGACGTATTGATCTTCTCACGTAGATTGTGGCTTCTCACTTCACCTTAGAAGTTCCCCAATGAAGTTAGTTCACAACTCATGCAGCATTATACGACTCTACAGAGGAACTGATAGGGAAATCCTGCAGCTCTAATATAAAATACACATATGGGAAATTTTGCAAGACACTCAAACGATTGTTGTTGTTTACACCACAGCAACCTTTTCTATTTATTGTCGGGGCGCCTTCGATTGTGGCTCAATAATGTCTGGAACAAATGTCTCCTCATTGTCCTCTTCATCTTCACACAGCCAAGAATGTCTGCCCCTAATGAAGACAAGATGCATCGACTCCAAGCTCATTTCACAATTAGCGGCAATGTCAACAAGGCCTTGATGATGAGTTGGCCCTGGTAATCGGTCATAATTACTTACTGATACAATGGCTTCTTCTTATTGGCATGCCGACGGTCTCCAGCCTCAAAGCATTGTAACGTCCTTATTGTAAACGAACATTCCTTTTAAGCTGCATCATCAACGCACAAATGCACATGTACAACGTGTACCATGTGGTGTCGATTGATAGGAAGGCTGAGTGTGGGGCCTGTGTTCCAGACTGCATGGACGGTGTTGTAGGGGGCATAATTGGGCCTTTAAGAGAAGCACTACTTGGCCTATTACCATTCTGCTTCCCATTAATGGTGATCTCATCTGCTCGAATGAGTCAGGTTAGTCCTCTTGTCTGTCCGATGCCCTTTGTGAGCATACAGGCCTAAAGCTTCCCAACCAACATCCTTCTCTTATCTGATGCTGCGTTAAGGATTGAAGGATAGAAACAAATTCTATTTCCTATCTCCCATGATCCCATGATCGTATGAGATCTTGCCCCCTGAACATCACAACCCCATTCTGGATCGTCTTTGGTTGAGCAACAGCACACTGCTTCAATTACCGCTCGGATACGTCCGATTTCACTGTGTCAGCTTCTGCATTCACAGACACATTCTTGTTAAAACTCATTAACCTTTCTGTTTTCTGGAGTCATCACATTGTAAAACATGATGTCGCCTGTCTTGCTGGATTCAATCCAGAGATAAAGCCTTTGTCTCAGTTGTGTATTTCTATGTTCTACTCAGTCAGGACATTTATGCTTTAATTATCATTTCAGCAGAGATAATCTGAGCACGTCTTGCTTTGTATCAGGCTTGTTTGAGTGATGTATGTATCTGGTTATGTGAATGCTCTGTAAATATGCTTATAGACCATTTAATGATAAAGCCACACATTGGTCAGGCAGCTCAAACCTTTGTTATTCACACTAAACAATTCCAAGTGTGTCAGATGACTTGTGGTTAAAAAAAAAAGTACTTGATCTTCCTAACAGTGTTATATTGCTTTTTTAACAATAACACTATAAAGGCTAACAATATATACAACTTTATATGAATTGTTCCCTGTTCAGTCGATCCCATTTTAGATGTGAGAATGTAAATGGTCTAAAGTTCTCTAGCCTACAAAGAGGGGAAATCACAAACTGTGGAAATGAGTGTTTATTTTTATAGACATAGAGACAAAGTCATCTGTTTGACTCCTCTGAAAATTTCCAATAAAAAATGTCACGGAAGTCAAGAGTAAATGTTATTTTATTCTCAGACACGGTGTGTGTCATGGCCTCCTTGATGTTTTCATTGGCTGTTGGGTGAAATAAATCACATGGTCTGTTGTTGTGAGCTGGATAAACACGCACAGACACGCACACGTCCTTAAACTCTTATAGCCATGTAAAGCACCCATGACCAGAGCCCCGCTCTGTGCTCGGTTCTGTTCTGTGTATCTTTCACCGCTGCCGTTATGGTGAGAACGGTGACATGACTGGAACAAGGAGGTGCCTGAGCAGTGTACTGTACACCTGTGAATGGGCCTGTTCCCTCAGTCATAAAGTAAACTGGTGCTTGTTTGCGTCTTATAATGTCGGATTGAATGGAGACATGGATTGTAAGGCTGAAGGGGATAAAACGGGAGTAAACATCTGTAATACAGTGGAATGAAGAGATTTTTCTCTGTTGGCTCCACTTCTGTATCTGATTATAGTCCAGATGATGAAACAAAATGCTGTACATGTCTTCCATTAGATGAACTAGTATGCTTAAGTTCTCCTGTCAACGTTTGACTATTGTGCCCTTTAGAGCTCCACTACTGAGACGATGAAGAGGCTGCCTTCCCTCGGCCAGTTCCTGGGCCGGCTGTGCTGGAACCCTTTTGTCACTGCTGATGGTGAGAGCGTCTCTCTAACTTCGGTCAGGATCAATTGCAGAATAATGTGCGTTTAACACGTATAATTTTTTTCTTAGAACTTCTACCCTGGCTGCAGTAATGACATTGTTTATTTGTTTTTCATCCTTGAGGCAGAGGCATGGCATTGCTTTACTCCTCCATAATGAGATCCATAAACTTATCAAAGCATTAAAGTACATCATGTGTGGTGTCAAGTTTATTTATGAGCCCATTTCGTACGACAGCCGTGGACCGCAACGAGCTTCAGAACGTAAACAGAAATAAAGGCATAAATCACGCATAACAATAACATGTCAGGTGTTAAATATATTAAAACATACACGATGAAGCATTTAAGACGATGTCCAAACAAAGGGAATCAAAAAATAAAAAGGCATTGTTGTTGTTCAAAAGGGAATGACAGTAATAATACTGAAAATAAGAGCTCGCCCATAAATCACTGTCTTTAAACTCAACTTATTGCGAAATAAAGATTTTTATACTGTTTAAACAGAGGTTCATGTAGTGGAGAGTTCCAGAGACTAGGACCGTAGTGACTGAATGCATGAGCTGATTTGGAGAGTATTAGAGATGTAGTGAGGAGACCTTTACTTAGTGATCTGTCCTGTGTGTTCTGTCTCCAGATTCGAGCAGAAGGCTGATCTTCCAGTGTCTGTGGGGACTGCACTCCGAGCAGCCGAGCACTGCTGTGGAGCGAAAGGCCAACCAGTGGATCAGGGTATGTCCTGGCGTTCTCTGTACTCGAGCAAATTAGTTGGATGTGGGAAAATGATACGGACACGCAAAAGTATAGCTTAAGTAAGAGGAGCTTCTCTGTTGTGTCCCCTCAATTTGTAGAATTTACGTTTAATAGGATCTCTCGCCAGCCCTCTGTTTCCTCTCCGACGGGACGTGGATGATGAACGAGATAGACCGGTGTCTGTGACTCTAAGCCTTTTGTCCCCCAAACTGTAAAACACATTTTCCAGGCAGATTAAAATTGACTGTTTCACTGTCTCTTGTCACCGAAGAAGGATCGGCCTATATATTATGGTTAGCCAATCCTACTTACTGTGCGACTTTGATGCGGTTTTAAGCCCAAGACGCTACGGAGGGAAAGAGAACAGAGAGAAGAAAATATTCTGCAGTTCTAAACCCTGACAGGGTTCACCCAGATGGCTTATGATAAACAATGTGGAACCTTCACATTTTTGCCAGATTAACTATGTTTGTATTCTTTTGATTAATTTCTCATCTAATAAAACATCTCGCTAATTAAAACAGTGCCTTGAAAGTAAACCTTGATTTCGCCAGATGGTCTTTGACCCACAAGAGGGGAAGTGAAGTTTATGTGTACATGGAATGTTTGTGTCTCTGTCTGTCTGTGTGTTTTCTTTCTGAAGCCATACGATTACTCGTATACAAGTTAGAGCAAAATCTGCCTGGTTGCAGACAAAAGAAGATCAGGTATTCATTTACACATTTGAATTACTTACTAATTAGCCCCTGATTTGAGGGGATGATAAAGTCTGGAGGGAAGCATTTCCTTTTTGTGTCTGATTAGATTATTTTATATTCTATTTGAAGTAACTTTGCCAAAACACCTTCAACATCTGATGACACTTAGTGAAAGAAAAACAGTTTTACTGATTCCTGACAAACATGTAAAACAGTCGAGATCCAAACTGTATCCTACTTAATTGCAGACCAGGGGTTTAAATATAGCTCTGACTGTCACAGTTTAAGGGTTCACAAGGTCCACTCATACTGTAATTGCATGCATTTTATACCGTAAGCCGCGACATGAAAGTGTGCAAAGAGCAAACATACAATAGACTGATGACTAACGGCAGTTCCTCCTCTTCTTTCTTCTCCGCGACGCCCCACAAAAGATAGGAATTGCGGGAAGCACAAAAAAAACCCGACTCGCCGCAGCTTAGCCTGCATGGGGGGTGCAGGGCAGATGTGTGGTTTTAAGGCCAGAGATGATCTGTGTCTGTGTCTCCCCTTGTGTCTGTGTTGCGTTGGACTGTCTGTCCTGGAATGCGGAGAGCAGCCTGTTTTCTGTTAGCCCTGTCTGACTTTGCTCCCTGACATTGTTTCCTGCCGTCTCATTAATAGACAGAAGGTCCGTTGCCTGAGTGGCACCGAAATAATGTGTTTGCGACGGTGCTCACATATCTTAACTATTTGAGCAAATGCACGTTTTTCCTGCAACATTTATTGGTCTGATAATTTATATAGTAATTTTCTCTTTTTGCCCTCAAATCGTGGCCTCACCCCTCCTCGTCTGCCTCTCCTCTCCACATCTGAGTGTTGTGTGGCGCTGGGTGAACGCTGGGCACAGCCGCAATCTGCAGGCTATTTCAGATATTCATTAGCTCAAACTGTGTGTTTGTCTACATCCTGAAGTAGCAGGGGACCACACGTGTGTTGCAGCACTGGGGCATGATCTTTGAGGAGATGACAGATGACTAAAGCATGACAGCGTAATATTAGAGGGCCTTTGATAGCTTCATCTTTGATGTGTTTTTTTAGTGACTCAAACAGGGTGAACCACACGAAGCCTTGGAGCCACTGTGGTTGTTTTCTGGTTTTATAACACATTTGTTCACCCTGGATTTGTGTTTTTAATTTTGGGAAAGAAATGCTTGTCAGAGAGATGATTCTCATCTCGGGTGTCATCCCTCTTTTAGTGGATCTTACTATCTAATACGATCATTTATATTTCTTTGTTTGGGCAATCAACCCCAGTTTTAATGTGCATTTGTGAGAATGAATTTAAAGAACATGATGCCATTTAAACAAAACACATATTTAAAAAAATTTTCAGTTAAATGTACAGTTTTTACTTCATTTTAGAGCAAAATTCCTGAACAAAAGATAAAAAAAGGAAAGTAAAAGCCGTTTTCTCAACCCTGATAATTTGCTTGCTTTTTTCCCATCAAATGCATTTGTTCAATAATCTCCTTGGCAGTGCACCGGGGTGATGACAACTGCATCTTTCATATTTATTTAGTATTATCCCCCTGATTTATTTATACTACTTTTCCCGTCATTTAAACTTCCGTTCTTTTTGTTTCAGCTATTTTGACCATCTCCAGTCTTTCATTAGTTTGGGGGGGAATCAATCATGGCTTGGCAATTGCAGGAATCCATCACAACCAACCCAACTGTTTGCTCGCCGAATTTTTCTAATTTTATATTAAACAATGAAAGGAACATTGTGATCTGAGCGGTATGTCCCTAGTCCAGGCACACAAGGTCAGCTTGTTGTCTATGAGACACAGATGACGTTTGACCTTAAGTCGTATTGACATCCATCCATCCATCCTTTTGTTTTTCATCCCATTCCTCTGGTGACCACACCCTTCTTTCTCTTTGCTGTGTGTTCCAGTTTCTCTGCCATTCCTTCTAACCAAGCTTCCTTCCCTCTCGTATCCCCCCCCAGCCTCACAGCCTCCTCACCAAGGGGATAAGTGTGATTGGTTTTGTATGTACTCAATGTGCAGGGTTTGAGGGCGCTCAGATGGTAGTGATTGGGGTTGTTTTGTGAGACTATGTGGAGGGTATGCATCGTAGCGTGCTGTAGGGCCTGGCAAACGAAACCACACAGCCCCAGCAGCACCACTGCAACGCTTCCCTGCCTGGCGAGTTTCTCTCCCTCCCTTTTTTTTCTGCCGTTTTGTGACTCTCAATCTCTCATCTCCTCTCTTGTTGATCCCCCTTTTATCTGCAGAAACATCCACATGACCACGAGTAGACATAGTGGTGTTGATGTTTCTGTGTTTTGAAGTTATAAAACAGATGTGTGCTGAAGATGTCTTTTCCGTCAGATCGTACCAGCGCAGCATCTTATTGATCAGAGAAGGAGCCTTTCAAAGGGTTCAATCCATCTCTTATTTAGGTCTCGGGGGTTCTCATCCCATTCCTGAGTGAACGTCGATGAGTGAAATAATTGCCAACCATTCAGGTTATTAACCATTAGACTGCTGAAGGCTGTGCGATAGAACGTCTCTATTATTCCTTAAAAACACATTGAAACTGCAAACTACAACTTGAAGATTGGAGATTTTTCTGTGAACATTGTGACTTCTAACTCTCGTATTCCCTTTCTTAGTTACTTCATTATGACCAGCTTTTCTCACAGACAAGAATCAGCTGCGCTTATTAGTGGAGTTTTATCAGTGTATGATGAGGCCCCTTCTGAAAAATGCTTGTAAAACACCAAGGCTCTTTGTAACAAAGAATGTTCATTTCTGAAGTTCCTCATATGCTGTCCATACATTCTCTCTCTGCCGGAATGCCTTTCCTCCACTCATGTGTTTCAAATGATGTGACGCTAACAGAGTCGTCCTATATTCCAGTCACTAATTAGCTTTGATGTTATGGATCGTGGGGTTTGAGCGGATCGTATTAACGTCTTGCCTGCTCTTACAGACATGCACGCACACATACAATAATGTGATACACATTGCGTTTCCCCTCCCCTTCCCCACAGAAAGTGATGTGTCAACTTGCAACAGATGACGACGATACAGCGACGCAGACGTTAGTGAAACATATGGGCGTACCACCGGCACAGTACCATCTCCAAGTCCTCAGAAAGGTCTGGACCCTTCCGTGCTGTTAGCTTAATTCTGGCCTGCACTGATGCATACAATATGTGATTAACTAGACATGGTTGTCACTTTTGATTTCCCCTTTCATTTCAGATTGTGGTGCAGCTGCAGGAAAACATTGGAAAGGGCTGCAGTTCATTGGGTGACATAAATCAGAGGTGAAGCAAAGTCTTGCCGCGGAGAATTACAGTTAGCATGCATTGTGGATCTCTCATCATATGTCACTGTCTGAAATACTAACATTTAGGGGCCTGTCATTTACCAGGAAAGCATAGGAGGCAATGAATCTTACGCGCCCTTAGGATTCCTCTCCCTGCAGGCGATTGATATTTCCTGAACTTCTCTGCTTTAGTATCTTTGTCACTCCCTCTACAACTCATTTTAGGAGAGCCTTTCTAGGGTGTGTGTAAGCAGCAATCTTGGTGTCAAGCTTCAGTGTGTCCTGCGCTGCCGGTTCAGAACAGGTCAAAAGCTCAGTGCACTCTTGTTTCATGATGTTTTTTTCACTTTATTTCGTGAAGCACACGCATATAAATCTCTGCAATTGCACAAGAAAGGGCCCCGCAGTTCAAACTGCTGATTTAAGTATGCAGCATAAGACGGACTTAGAAGCTGGGTGTAAGCTGCCAGCTGCAAGCGTACACTGAAGGCAGTCCAGAGTGACGGCTACATCAGGAAGATAGAGCACGAGAAGGTGAAGGAAACACCGAGGGATGAAGGAAGATCAGATGTGGAAAATGGAGAGTGACTCAAACAGCTTCCAAGTTACTCAGAATGTTAAAAATAAAATCTGAAGGCAACTCTGAGTCAATGTTCCGCTACTCCGTGTGTCTGCAGTTCCCAAAAATACAGCCCACAGATGTTGTCCACATATTAAATGTATGACTTTTGTGCAGGTGTTCATGTGACAGTGTTCTGGCTACTTCAGAAGCTTGTGTCCCGCTGGTTACCTGTGCTGAGGCTGCTCCTCTCATTGGTGCGCTGCTGCAGAGGCCAGTGTCTTGTGAGAGGACAGTTCTTGGAAAAGACTTCCTGGATGCTGTAAGCGCTGCCTACTCCAGGTACTGCAACACAAGAACTCAGTAAACATATTTATATAGGATCATTTTCACACAAGTTTTCCACATTTTGATATGTTTTAGGCTGGATTCAATACATTTTGTTCTCATCAAATGCTGAACTGGGCATCAAGACCTGCAGTGTAAACAAATTCCCTTCATATTCATGTGAAGGGAATATAATTTTTAATAAATAAGTTGTTTTTACTTTGTCATAACGGAGAAGCAGATTAATGAGAAAAATATATTTACAGTATGAGACAATAGATTAAAGACGTCTTGAAAGGGCTCTGACGACTTTTCAAATGCAGCATCAGTTTGATTATTTTTCTACAAAGCTGGGTCCAAACATCTGGCCTGCAGATGAAATATTTGCACTAATGTGATATGCAGCATTCCGTATTATGTGTCCGCAGCCATTGCTTGTCGTTGGAGGACCAGGCTGTCGTCTCTCTGTGGTGTCACAGCCTATCAAGCCTGGAAGAAGCTGTGCTCAGTCTGCTGGAGTCTGTTCTCGCCAGCACGGAGTCATCACCGCAGCAACTGCAGCGGCAAGTAACACAGTCACTGCTGGTGGGTAATGATTGTGACATTCACATTAGGACTTACTACATCACTGATGTGGCAGACAGTTGTGCAGTTGTGTTCATCATTGCATGGCTGTCAAACAGCTGAACTGTGAGTTGGTCATCCCTTCAGTATATCTACTCTTCGGTTGTCTGGTTTTATTTTTTGAACCAGGTTTTCAAAAGTGACGGCAAGGAAGCGACATTGTGACATCCATGCATTAATTCTAATATATTTTACCTCATTTATCTCAATTAAGAAGAAGAAGTAGTCCATTGTAGCAAAGTCAAAAGGTCAAACTAAACTCAGCACTTTATCTTGTGCTTGCATGCAAGATGCATAATAATAATCTGGTAATAAAATTAAATCATTTACAGAACGTCTTAAATATTGTGCTATTGTTTTTCTACATTTTCAAAAATATTTTTCAAATTGGCACCATCGAAGCCTGTTGATAAATTGTTGACTTATTGCAGATGTTAAATGGGTTTCTGTACATAGTTTTACTCATCTGCACGGCATTATAGTCTCACATCAGAAATCACCGCTCACTCCATTTGTGCTCGGCTCCACTTTGAACTGTCTGTAAACTGTAAAACAAGTTTGAATATAAGACGGGCTCCTTTTATTATGACATATGGACTTGTACTGTTTTCATATGCGTAGTTGGAAACTCTCATCGCTTTTTGGTGGATCTTTATTGACTGTTTTTGCCTAGTTAACTCGCACCATTTGGATTTGCTCTGCATGCATCTCACATCATTTGGCCAGCTCCAAACTGCGTCTCACATCGTTTGGCTTGTGCTACACAGTCTTTAGTGTGTCTGGGTAAGTGCTGCCCTCTCTGTCACTTGAACCCTTGGCCGCTCCACATTTAATAGAACTTAATATCATATCATGCTCAGTTCAAAAAGTTAGAAATGATTTGATTTATCAGGTGATGTGTTTAGTTAATGAAGACAAAAAAATCACCGTTACAAGGTTACAATCAAACCATCAGTAGTTTCTCTTCTCTCTTGGCTCCGAGGAGCTGCTTCTCTTCATCCCACACTGACTTGGAGCAGGTTTGACAAATTACTGCAGCCGCTGTGAGAAGCGGGGATAACATAAAAACAACAAAATGTGTCCCTGAAACCAGACGGGTCAAGACAACTTCCCAACCCTGAAACTAGATGCAACAATGTCTCCCACAGTCAGCCCCTTTTACTTAAAAGCATTGGATACAAGATGAAGGCAGGGGGAGATTAATTTACACAGACGGGCCTTTTTCTTCTACAAATTATTTGTGCCAACCATAATTGCACAGCGAGCCAGATGGCATCATATTTGCCAACGTTACTGATTGCTTTGCCTTTGGTAACTAGACATGTCAAAGACACTCTGGTGGGAAACAATAATTTACCTGCCAACTTGCTTCATGTCAACGTAGGTGAAGTGAGTTTGTGGTGTTTTCTGTGAGTGATGGTCCACTGCAGCTGCTTATAACAGGTTAGCTATGCACACTGTTTGAGTTGTTTCTGTGCCCATCAATTAATCCCGATTGCAACACACATATGAGTTACTAACACTGCTTATACAGGAATATGCCTGCCTGCTGATTGCACTGGATTCCATTCAGAGTTTGTATGATCTATTAATCAGGTATGTGTGTTGGGAAGAGGACCTGTGAGAGCAGCTGAGTTAAATTTGTGTTTATGTGTGTGTGTGTGTGCGGGAGAGTCAGAGAGGCTATCCCTGACTGTTTATGTCTCTCTCCTGTCATGGACGTATTTGTTTACTCTCTCATCCATCTCTGATTGACCTCTGTTTTTATCACCTTGGTGGTTCACACGCACACGTATGCATGCAAACCCTGACATGCCTTAAGTCCCTATACTTTGTTTATGATATTCCATCTGGTATAGTGTGTGTGTGTCGTTAAGAGGGTGGGAGGTAAAAGTTTAGGTCTTTGCCTTCAGGTTGTTTGGGTGTCAGATGCGTGTCTCATGCACGTTTCCGTGTATCCAAGTCATGCATACGTGCAAGAGCATGAAGACGCCGTCTGAGCACACTGGCTTGTCTCTCTCCTCGCCTTCCTTTCAATCACTTGTTTAAACTGCAATCAAAAAAATTGGAAAACCTGAAATTAGGCTCACATTCCTCATTTTGGCTTTTCCCACCCCTCCGTGATCCAGTGAGACTGAGACCCAATAACAATAAACATTCACTTCCTGGGCCTGACCGCCAAAAACAGGATGTTTGTTGCGTGCTGTAATTGACCCTCCTTGAAGTGTTAGTGGTAAGGTATGGAGGAGGACGCTAAAAAACCCATCTGTTTTCACTAGGGGGAACCATGACACTCAGCACACATGCATGCAACGCACATCCCAGATGCACACTATATATATACTGCATATATATATATATACAAACATATGACAACATATGACTGATGTCCAAACAAACAGCTGCACACAGTGATATAAATACAAACTGCTGTTTAAAAATCATTTGTTCAGCCTGAGAAGACTACGATGAAACAAACACGTCAAAACAGTGGATGAAAGACTTTTCAGAGAAATGTTGTAATGACATCATGTATACACTCGGTGGGGCTGTTTGTCTTCACTGACATCACTGACTGTAAGTGATCGCGCAACTTTGCATTGTAGATTGTTGGTGCATGCTTGTTATCACGGCACAATCAAGAAATCTGGTACGTCGATATGTCTAATGTACTGTGTTTGACAATTTTAACCACCGACACAAATGACAGCTTTTGAATAAGCTGTGAATAAATCGAATGCATTCAGGATTCTGATGCTTTTATTCTATCTACCACTGCATTGCACTGACGACTGTAAAGTGGACTTCTTGTGCTCCTCCTATAGTGAAGCTTATAGTCTAAAACAGAGTAGAGTATAAGAGGCAGAAGATATCTAGACTTAGAGAGGGGGGCAGAGATGAAGTGTTCAATTTAAATCCCAGGATGAGTATGCATTAGGTGGAGATAGGAGTGAAAGTACTGATAGTAGTTAACTGAGCCGCCAAAGAAGTGAGGTTTGTATATGATGCAACAGGGACATCTAGTGGTCAGCGTTTGTAAACACTTATGTTTTATCATATTTTTCCGAGTGGATTGTTATAGGTCGATTTTTGTACTTGTGCCTCACCAATAATTTTAGTAAACTTGATTTGTATCAATGTTTTTGTTTAATATCTATGTGTTTGTGTGTTTCAGCCCAGAGCTTGTGCGCAGCACTGCTCGATCTTCTTGGTTGTAAGCGACATCTTCAGGTGAGTTTCTGGTGTGTCTGGTTCAGGTTGAGGCCACAGCTTCTCTCTGCTTCTCTTGTATTAACCTGCTGATCTGTATTTAAATTTTTTGCTTGACCATAACGTTGGCTTTGCATGCGTGTTTGTGTGTTCAGGTCCATCCTTAAGAAACGAGAAGATAACGAGTGTGTTAGGTCTCTCATCCAAACATTTACCAGCTGTTTCTTCAAGGAAATCACACTGCTGCAACCACAGGTAAGCCTTGTCTGAGGCTGCAACTATTAACATACACTGTACAGGTTTCTTAATGAATCCATGAGTGGTTTTAGTTAATCATGTCCGTCATCATTTTTCAGAAGCCCCTACTGACATGTTCAAATTGTCCCGTCTATGAACCAGTAGATGGCAGTGCGACAGTGTATTTACAGTAGACTTGGTTTTTAATGACCGCCGTCACACTGCACGAAACGCTACCTATTACACGCTACATTACCCATTAGCACCTACTGTATCACAGCTACACAGGCTCCCAGTTAAAATGTTATTTTTCAGGCGTTCAGAGCAAAGTGATTTACGAGTTCAAGGTAAGTAAGACAAAGATTCATGTTTACGATTGCCCTGGAAAAAAAAAGGGTGCCTTGTTTCGTTTCAGATGAGTGTATCATTGAAGGCCTTCTTCCCACAGTCGCCTCCGAATCTGCTGCTTCCTCTCTTGACTCGACCTTCAGGTCAGTGTGTGTAAACACACGTGTGTGTTCGTCCGGATATTTCATTCTGTTACAATGCACAAAACCCTGTATTGTAAGAATGCCTGTATTGGCTGTGGAGATATTCTTTAACCGTGTGTAAACAGGTTTCCTTCTGCAGAGTGAATGGGATCTCTTGTCTCATTAATCAATACTAGTTAATAACAGAGGTGATTGTTTTGACTCGATGTGGAACGGAAGGCTTATTTATTCCCAAGACGATCAAATTACTCCTGACATGTTCACAGAAGTTTAATAAGTACCTGTTTATAAGAGCTGCTCCTTTTAAGGTGGATGACAGAAAGCTTTCTTAACCTGCTCCCAAGAAGAATCAATATCAGTCATATCGAACATGTATTTCCTTTCTTCTTGGAGGGATGCACAGCAGGTGAGACTGAGGGCACGGCAGAGAGCAGTGCTTATCAGTGTGTGCTCAGACCGGCCTGTACGGAAGGAAGGATTTACATGAATGGAGCCATTTAGGGACCAACTGGAGCCCGGCCAGAACTCTGAGTTAATTATTACTTCGTATTTGTGTGCAGTGATGGGGAATTTCTTCACCGGAGACCGGGTGGAAATTGCATTGCGACGAGTTAAAGATGTGAGGTTTTTGTCATGACTTGTGCTCTCTGTGTACATTAAGACTGAGCGTTGTGTTATGAAAACATGATCAGGGGAAAAAAATCTGAATCAAGAAGAACTTCAGATATTATTCAAAGTGTGTGAGGCAGTCAGGTGCACAGTTTGGATTGTGGTAGGGGAGATATTTTTTAGATAAAAATGTTTAATTCAAATATAAAAGTCAGACAAAAGTAACTCGCCTTGAAGAGACTTTTCTGAAAGTCGTCTATTAAAGTCACTCCTCTTGAAACTACTTCATCTAGCAGCCTGAGTGCACTGAATCTGGGGAACTTGTGTTTCAAGTAATCATTATACCTGTACTTGTGAATCTGTTGTTGCAGAGATGCCTCAAGAGGCTTGGAGACATCACCTGAGCTGGCTCAGTGGCTCATTACAGAGACTGACAGAGGAGGAGGAGGAGGAGGGAGACAGCAGCAGCACCAGGTTAGAGTGAGAAAGGCTCTGAGAATGTTTTAATGCCTGTCTACTCCCGCCGTCCTGCTGAATGCCGGTGTGGTTGTCTTATTTCCATTAAATGCCGTTGAGGGGGTGGTTAGTTTGATATTTTCCACTCGCATCACAGCGGAGAGGTCCTCCCGCGCCACATGGCTCCTCCAAACGCTCATTAGAGGCAATTAGCTTGGGAGGAGAGAGCTGTTCTGTTGTCGGTAAGCCCAGTAAACGTGAGAAAATAAATCCTGAGGAAGAACCGGAGACAGAGGACGGAGAAAGAAACAACATCTTTGATTTAAATGAGAGAAGCAGAAAGAGAAAAAGTGGCTACGGGAGGCGGATAAAAAGCATAGAGCAGTTGATGTCCTGGAGATGGAGGTGGCTGAGTTGATACTCTCCAGCTGTGGTTTTTTAACAGGGCCCATTATGCCCACCACCACTCCAGTTTGGAACTCCATGAGTAATTCACAAAATACCGTTCCGAGCCAGCGGTGGGAAAGCGGTATGTTGTGTTGCTCTGAGCGAGGATGCAGCTGCCAGGGCCCCGCAGAGGGGTGCTGCTGTTCCTAGTTCGGAGCCAAGGGGGAAGGTGGGGAGATGAGGAGGAGGAGAGCTCTAATGATGGTATTAGGGAAATTTGAGAGAGATCCTTATCCTTCTGACTTAAAGTCATACTCTCACTGCTGCAGCTGTGTGGCTGTTTCACCGTCTCAGCTGTCTCGGTTTAAATCTCAGTCCATCTTGTAAACTTGCTAGTTCTTTTGGCAGCATTACATGATCCCTCTTGTTGCCTTCTCTTCTTCTGTTCTAGCAGGACTGCTCCACTCAAATATGGCCAGACATGGCAATTTCACCATGTGACGTACTAGAAATGTCGAAAGGCTTTGATAATGAACAGCGGTCTGTAGAGTTGTGTTGATTGAGAAAAGTTAAGCTCATCACTTTTGAAATATCATTAGAAGAAGATGATTAGAAGGACTATTCACATCCATCAATCCATCCACCTGACATTGGGGAGAGGTGGGTTACATTCTGGATGGGTCACCAGGAAGGAAACCAGAGTACCAGGAGGAAACGCAAGCAGGCCTAACGGTGACCGTGTGACACCACACAGAAAGACCCCGGCCAGCTGGTGGATCCGAATCCAGAAAAATATCACACAAAAATCTTTGTGTAAATTATTGGGTCTGTCAATTATCAGTTTCTATGTTACAACAGTAGTTTGGAGTGGGGATGCGGGAAGAAGAAAGTTGCACACTTTGGAGACTAAGAAAAATGAAGCTGTGTTTGTTTTAGACGTCAGTATTTTGGAAATAATTAGACCACAGGAATTTGCGTAGGTTTGCTTTAATAAATGTTTCGCCTCAGACACTTGAAAGCGAAGCCTTGTTTGTGTCCCATTGATATCTAGAAATTGAAACAAGATATCTCAATGTTATTGCTAGGAATGATTTATTGTCACTTACAGTCAGATAATGTAATCATGTTTCTGGTGAGCTGCTTATTTGTCCAGTCATTTCTGCTGGAGTTCCACAGATGGAGGCAGTCGTATATCTAAAGTTTGACGTGTTGTTCCTCCTCCCGTCTGGTAGGGGGCACCACAACCTGTTTGAGGTCTGGTTCCTGGTGGTTCAGTGTGCCCACTGGGTGCAGGTGGCGGTCCAGCTGCTGGTGACGACTGGGCCCGAGGACTGCGGCCCCCTGCTGTGGTTGCTGACCTTTTACCACCACCCCACCAACAGGGGGCACCACAGGGCTCTCCAACTGGTAAGACCCCAACATTAGATATTGTTGTTTGTTGTTTGCAGTCAGTCCACCACTAATTTGTCTATTTGTGTTCTATGGAAGAGCGAATGACTTTCATTCATTATTTACTTGAATAATTTATGTAAAATATTGTGAACATGCTCTCGTAAGCCATATGGACATTTTCACTTATCATCTTTTGTTGCTCCTGCTTCAGCAGGACAGTGAGGAACAACGTTATATTGAGTTTTGTTTACATGGTTGGAGAAGGAGTGTGGATATAATGTCTGATATTCAGTCTAAAGCATGCTCAATGACATAACGGCATAACAGTGTAAATGGTCTATTACTGGCCCTTGGCCGGTGTTTCAATGCTAAGGGCGACACAACAAGTACAGAGAAAGAAGAAAACGCATTAAAAAATAAATTATGGATGACCCCTATCTGAGAGAGAGAGAGAGCTGGACAGAGAGACAGAAATACAGATGAGGGAGGGAGCCGGGTGAAAAGGAGGAAGTAGTATTGATTTCTCTGCGAGTGTCTGGCCGGTCGGCCAGAGTTTCATCTCTCTGTCTCCTGTTTGTCCGCCTCCTCTCATAACCCTGGGAGACTTCCTGTCATCGCCACCATCACAGTCTTAAGTACGCCTCACATGAGCTTCTCTTTCACCATCAGTTAGGCATTACTGATGTATTGATTTGTATTTGCCGGGAAGATACTCGGGAAGAAAAAAAACTGTCTCCTGACCATAAATCTGCACGTCACTGTTGTGTCCAGGTTCACACCAGAGAAGCGTGGGACCACCTACACCACCTGTTCTCTGCCTTGGCGTGTCCTCCTCCCGTTGAGCGGCTGGTCACCCTGCTGCCACCACACCACACTCAGCAGCCATCGCTGGCTCCAGTATTGATCCTCAACCTCTTGGTCACCTGGGCTGTTTTCTCCCAACAATCACTGAGTGGATCAGCTGAGATTTTACAGGCGGTGAGGACAGCACTTGATCTAACTGTCCCCCTTTCATATTAACATGATTGGATGGTGCTTTAAGATGCAAAACTTGGAAGCATCTGTGGGTTTTTCATGATTACACATCCTGGAATGTTCCAGTCAATCTACAACCGCAGTTGCAATTAGAAATATAATGGGCTGTTATTACGTTGAGAAACACACGATAATGACATCAGAGTTCTGATTCTGTGTCTCACTGTGGAAGTTGCATAAAATAGCTCATGATCTTGTCTGATTCCATTTTCATTTTGAAATGATTGTTCATTTTCTAAGCTAGCTAGGTCGTTGATTAAATCTTTTGATGTGTGTGTGTGTGTGTGTGTGTTTTTGTGTGTGTGCCTCCCAGGTGGTGGATCGCTCTGGTCTGGTCAGTGAAGCAGCGCGTGTCCTCGGCTCACTGGAGCTCAGACTAAACGAAGGAAGCTGCTTATCAAGTGACGCTAACAGAGTTCGTCTCAGGATCAAGTCTCTTCAAAACACACTCGCGCACACACCCCACGTACTGCCGGGAACGGAGCGCACACTCACCCGCACTTAAACAGGTGAGAGTGCACAGTCATTGACTCGTGCGTTAATGCACAGAACCACACATCAGTGAGTTCATCCCCAGCTCAGGGTCTATTCTCCCCGGGCACGCTTGCAGAATGACAAATGGCCACGCTCTTGCGTAGATATGCTCGGATACATTGACAGGAGTGCTTCAGAACAACACGGCGAGGACAGATTATGTGAAGCAGCTGCAATTATATGCACACATACATAACACAACTACGAGGCCCACAAGGACACTTGAGCAGTGACGGATCACCCAGCGAAGAAGCAGCAGCTCGTACAAGATGTCAGCGTCCTCCCACTCATATATTTGCCTCACAATATAAATCCTTCACGCTACGCACGACGACTGGAAGTCTTCTAGGGTCGGAGGAAATGAAAACCAAATGCCAGTTCGATTTTGTATAATCTGTGCAGCATGCGCACATGAAAAACAATCCGACAATACTGAATACAGTGAAAGCTAATACTCTGAATGTAGATTTAGATGTTGGAGATACTTGGCATAAGGAACAGCAAGTGCACCTGCAGCCGCAGGTAGACTGTGTAGCAGGTCTTTATGGAATCCAAGTTTATTTTGAAATGCAATCAATTAATGGATTTATTATTTCGGTATTGAATTTAGAGTCGTGGAAATTTAGTGGCACCACCAAATGACATCCTGCTGTGTTAGAAATGGTCGACTACCACTGGACAGGAAAACAAAGACATCCCACATGATTTCATCCTTGTGAACATGTCACTCGAGATCATAGAAACTGTGTTCTTTATTTGCTACATTGTCTATTTGTTCTTTGATCATGAACATGATTGAGTTGTTTTCCATTATTCAAAGATGAAAAGAAAGTTCATTACTTGCGTTTGTTGTCCGGGAAAAACAATTACATCGTTATTATGGGAAGTTTTGTTACTTGTTGTGCCGGCGGCTCCTTCAGCACCCCAAACACAAAGCTGCAGTCGTCAATGACTTGAATGGGAAAACAAAGCTGAATGAAGTCTGCATGCGTTGTTTGCACCTTATTAATAACTAATTGCTAAAGTGAATCGGTGCTCTAGTATCTTCTTTGGATTCAGTCTTTGAGAAGTGGCCCATTGACCTGTTTGTAGCATGTTTCCGTGAGCGCCGACTTCCATTTGAGGAGGTGCTGATGTGTAACAGATTCCCTCAACACTGCAAGAAGACAAATCCAGGCATTGCCGACAGCTAAAAGAAAAAAGCAGTAAATAGATTTTGTTGCGTCACATGTCTGTATCATGTTTATACAGAAACCTTTAATACATAAAGCTTTAAACCAGTTTACTGAACTGGGTTTGTGGAGAAAACGTGCACTGAATTTAATACTAAAGATATTCTGATAAATGACCATATGACTGATATTTTATTACCATTATTTATTTTTACTATGAAGGCAGGCAGCACCAGCTGATGTTCAGTCGTGGCTCCTCCAGTTATACTATTTCCTGTCTCTCACTGGACTATTACTGTCTAATATAAACAAAAAAGTCCATAAAACCCCCCCGTCCCCAGAAAATACTCATGCAGCAATTTTTAGAAAACAGATTTATTCATAAAACCACATCAGAAAGTCCCACTGACATTCTTCTGAAACACAGAACAGCGGTTGCAGGTCAATCAACCGCAGAAATTCCCTGAGAGTCGTCGGCTGTATTTTACAGTTCCATTACAGTCAGGAATGAAGTCATCTGTTATTTATAAAAACACGACTCACCTGAAAGTATTTCCAGTCTAAACTCTGGAACCATGATCTGGTTCTTCAGACTAAACAGAGCAGAACCTCTGCACACCTACACATGGACGGCTGCACGTTCACACTTTGACAGGCTTCTGTTAAACACAGCAGTTGAGACTGTAAACAACCTGAATCGAGGTTTCTATAACACGTCTAGATTTACAGAACCTATCATTCATATGTAAAACAAACCCGAGCAATAATTTGCATCAGCCATTTCTTTACTGCAACAAACACAACTGCTCCGATCGTCGCCAGTTGGCCTCGGCTGCAGAGGAAGAGCGCAGCGTTGTGGAGTGTCCCGTCCCTTACGGAGGAAGAGGAGGTGAAGTGTTGGACCCTCGTACACCCTGCGTGCCAAACTCCTGTCATCTCTGTGTGAAGTCAGCAACCTGGAGGAGAAAGATACGTGTTGGAGCGTTACAGAACATTTTCTCTAGATGGCTGCAATCTTCCTGATGTGATAAGAGGGTAGCTGTGTGAGTTCCATCAACAAAAATAATTCAGTCAAGATGTTTCGCTTTATCTTGAACGACACCGGATGTTTGAGGCAGATACCGATATTTGATATGTATTGAATACAAATGTACAAATGCAAAACGTACTTATTAAAAGGATTGTGAGCCGGACGCAGGTCCGCCGTGCAGGACGCCCTCTGCTGGATGAACTATGTAACAGTGACTAGTTCTAAATTACTACTTTCTTAATACATATTTAAGGCTGCGACTAACATTTATTGTCGTAAATCATTTCTTTGACTGGTTCATGATTACAAAGAAGATTTCAGGGATGAAATTTACATATTGGTTATTGTGCATTTTTCAAAATTTCATCTGAAAATTACACAAAAACCACAAATGGTCACATTCGACATGTTTGTTTCTGTTGATGGTGAGCGGACTGGACTCCTGTTCCTGCTGAACTGAGCCAGTGGTTTTATAGGACTGATTATCAGCTCAGTAGGCACAGGAGGCAAAGCCCAAATCTCGTGAAGCACTCGCCGGCTATCAACATTTTGCTTTTCCTCTTCTTTTTTTTCTTTTTCAGCGTCCGTAATGAAGCACACAGCAACGCCAACCCCGGCTGCGCTTTGCCAAACCCACGAGGACCCACATTAGGTTCATTTTAACTGCAGAGATTGTTGGATCATGCTAACTGGTGGACGGTGTGGTTGACACGACCACTGCTGGATGGCAACAGCAAAGCAGAATGACATAACAGCCGGCATATAAAGACTAAATGAGGACTCTTATCATTAAAACTAAAAGTCCATCAGAATCACATTCCACCGCCCTCTGTGAGGAGCAAACACGCAAACTGCAGCTGAAACACACTGAACATTTAGCAATCAGTCCGGGTCAGTTGTGCGAAAAGTAGAAGATTATTTTGAGTATCTTTATACAATGTTGCTTTGTCCCTTTGATGTGCGGAGCACCATTTCCCTCCCATTAGAGTGTAATAAATCACCTTTTTATATGATGGCAATTCCTCTCTTTTACAGGCCTTTGATGGTCATTACTCTTTTAACAGGCCCTAAATATAGGTTCGAAAAATGACAAGCTCCACATGGCCCTCATTTCTAATTCACACATCTGTCCTCGTTTAGTCGCCGTTTTGTCGCTGGGAATATATAGTGCGCCATAATACCTCCTCTGGACGCATATTCCGATGGCCAAAAAAAGACTGACCGGTTTTAAAATGCATGTTCAGCCATCTGTCACTGTTGTGATTCGACAGCAGTCGGCCGCCGACCGTATGGACATGCATTACAATTAGCTGCTGGAAGTGGAGTGAAAAATTCCTCCGGTGTGATTTGACTGACGACATTTAGGTTACAGTGAGTTATTGTGGGTCGGTCGTACATCAGCGATTCTCCGCACGTCGCCCCGGCTGCAGTTACTGACGGCTTACTGATGAGCGCAGGTTACAACACATTGATTTTTTTTGAGGATACTTTTTGTTATGATGGGAAGATGCAAATGAAGGTTGTTGTGTAACCAGATCTTCCTTTGAACTCGCTTGAAGGAACGAGAGTTATTGATCATTGTGTTTGCAGCCTGCACGGTAAACAGTGCCTGCATGATAACCCTGCTGATATTACTTCTAACACAAGTCTTCAGCAGGTACCTCAGCTCGCCTTGTTCTTTGTATTAAAGCTTATCTTGACTAATTTGGGAACCTTCTCTCTGAACACTCTGTCACGCTTGAAACAAAAAGCATGTGCTGTAACCCAGCTGAGAATTCCTGCTTTTCTTGTTACCAGTGGGTGTTTTACAGGATCACAGCCTTTTGTTTCTCCTATCTTGAGACAAAATAATGGAAGCTTCTATCACGCAGGAAAAAGCCACTGGGGAAATACTAAATTGTCCCGGTAAAGTGAAACCGACATCCCTAAATGATGGCTGCGAGATATCCATCTTTGACGCCTCAGTCTTGCTTTTTCCCTTCAGTGGGGAAATGTGTTCTGTGGGAATCCACCTGCTTTTATAGACCCTCCGTATCTCGGCGTCCTCGGGGCTGAGATTAGATCGGGAATCAATACATATCAGGCCGGGATGAACCGATGGCACTTTTCATGGCCAAAGTGATTTAGGGTTTTAAACCTGAAGCAATTTAAGTACTTAGAGGACCATGTGATGTAGTGATTTGCCACAGGCTCCATCAGCCTTTTTAGCCTGATTCTAATTCAGATAAACCGATACGTGTACACATTAGTAAACGTTCTTTACGGGATATTGATAACAGCTTCGTACTGTTTCTCGGCTAGGAAATATTCCAACGCATCACCACCGGTGAAACATGCTACCAGCCGCGACAGCGTGATCAAAATAGAGGATGAGCTGGAAATAATAATGCAGTATTGACTCTACCGAGAACTCCTGGGACAGGATGTGAGCGTGTCGACTGGTGCTGCAGCTGGTCATTTAAAATGAGATATAACGTGTTAATTGTTTGGGCTTCAGAGGTGCTGATGGACTCACTGTGTTGTCTATAGACGGAGCCAGGAAAGCTGTCGACACTCTTTGTGTTAATCTAACTGGCGGCTGAAAGTCGTTTGATATTTAACAGAATTCTTTCTCATTTTGAGCAAAAAAAGTGGACAAGAGAAGTGAATTTCGTATGGAAGTATTGTCTAGGATGCATCAAGAATCTGCTGTTAGATGGAGAATTATGGGCTGATGATGATGAGGGGGATGATGGTGGTCGCTGCCGGAGGATTGATGGAATATCCGTCAGAATCATTAGCAGCGGTTTGGGCCTCATTAGTTTTGGAAGGAAAGTTTCTCACCTTCACTAGAACTGCTGAGCGTTCAACCAGCATCGTCTGCAGGGTTAGCTTTTATACCGCCTTTCTAAAAGGAGACGGAGTCGGAGACGTGACATAGGAGAGAAAAGAAAGGAGATGAAAGGAGGATGAAGAGAGACAGACAAAGCATGAGAGCGTGGCGTGGCGCTCATTAACAATGCTGCACAGGGCTTTGAATTTGTGAGGCTTGTGTGTTTTGGTTCGTCTGAGAGGGTCTCGAGTCGACACGCGAGTGAGACTGAAGTGTGGGGGGGAGACGAGAGGAGAGGAGAGCTGTTTAGACTGAGATTAGGAGAAGATATGTAGAAAAGGAGATAAGACATAGAAGGAAAAAAAGTGGAAAAAGATGAAAGAGTTCTGTGACTGAAATGTTGAAACATCAGATAATTCCAGTTTTCAACTGTATACACACACAAACACGCCACCGTGAAAAAAAATAATTCTCACTATCTTCCCCTTGACTGTCTTCCTTTGTCTGCTTGCCTGGGTAATGCTCTCCTCAGGTGCAGAACTTAGCCACTGTGAACAAAGAGGAAATCAATCACTGTTCACCAATCAGCTAAGCTCTGTGCCTGGCTGGAGAGAGGATACAAACCCTGTCAGTCCGGCTGACTGACGCGTACACACACACACACATACGTAACCTTACACAACACCCACATCAAGACCCCCCGTCTTCCTCATCGCCCCTTTCTGCTGCCTCCAAAATCAACTTCTCATCAAACACATTCGTCATGTCTGCTTTAGTTTTAAGTTTGAAGAGTGTGTGTGCATCTGTACAGGAGGGGCTGTGGTTGCCATGGCAGCCGGCTGGGTCAGGGCTGTGTGGTAATCCCTGGCAATGTGATTTTATCATAAGTCACAAATCAGCACGCCAGGAACCCTCACAGCCCAGACATAAAACACGAGATCTTCATTCTGTGTCACCCGCTCTACGTACATCCTCTGGTCCGGTTCGCCGCCAACCTGCAACACCCAGATAGGAACTTTTCCTTTGTTCTTTCTCTTTTTTTTTCCCCCTTCACGCCTGCCAATCCGAGCGCGGTCATAAAAAGACCAGACCTGTAGATCCTCACTCCCACACTATTTTCTTGGTTACCCCTCTTCCATTCGCCACGCTCGGCTACCCCGGCGATATGCCCCTCATTAAGCGGATCAAGAGGGATTCCAGAGGCATGTACCGGGGGAGAAAAGAACGAGGGAGTGAGCGGGGAGGACAGGGAGAGACCACCCTTCTCCTTTTAAAGGGTTGTGCTTTTTAGGTTTCAAAACACGGAGCAGGGAGTGTGCCCTGACGGACAAGTTGTTTTCAGTTAAAACCTTCTCAGGCCGACTCAGCCTAATCCCACCGTACAAAGGTGTGTGTGTGTGTGCGTGTGATGTGTGTGTGTGAGAGAGGGTGTAAAGGGTGCAGAGGGGACTGTTCTACTTAAGAAAGGTCAATGAGGGAGCACAAAGTGAAGAGTAAAGAATAAACCCGTCTCCCTACAGTGCAATATGAAAACGCAGCACGGGGTCGGTTCATCCATCATTTTAATTAGAGCGAGACCTGGACCTGTGCTCGGTCGACCAGCGTGGGCCATCGATGTTTACAAAGGGGCTGCTTGCTTCCGTCCTCCCGGGAAGACGTAGTAAAACTTATTATTAATCTCCGAATGCTTCTTTTCTCTCTTTGTGTCTTCGCTGCTCCATTTCACTCGCTCTGTTCTTGTGTTGAGGCTCCACAGGGAGGTGTAGTGAGGGATGATGACAGAAGATCTGCGGGTACAGACAGATAGGCGCTACATGCGCATGTGTGCGGCTGCATGTGTGTGTGTGTCGGTGAGATTTATCAGGACGGGCCCAGATGCTGCGCACTTGTCTAGAAAGCCTTTCACATCCTGTGCAAATGCATAAAGCTGTCTCTGTCTTTGTGTGCGTGCGCGCCATGTGTGTTTGTGTATGAAGATAAAAGCCTGTCTTGTAGGGGCTTGGTCATGGCCTAAAAAAGGATTTAGAGCTGTAAGTCACTCAGGTTTATGGTGACAAGTATTTAGCAGCGCCTCCCGATGCAGCAGTTGACAAGGTCATTGATGTCTTGTGCTCACTGAACGGGGGGTGTGCGCCGGATGATATCACAGCTGGATGATTTCAGAGGTTGGATGTGAATACAGAAGTGGGACAGGAAGAGATCAGAGTAGGTGTTCCTTTTAATAAAATATAGAGACAGTTTGCTGTTATTTTACCAGAATCTGGAAGCTCCTATTGGCTCATATGAAGTGTCAATCAAACTGTCGTTTCTCATTGAGTCTGACTGTCTAAATTTCCTGACTGATAAACCCTGTCCTGATCTGAGTTGTGGTTATGCATACACACCTCACACACACACACAGAGGAGGAAGTTCAGGGCGAGCAGCGCGGAGACGATCCTGAGCCCTCTCAGTAAACGCTCACTGACCCGTTCTGCCTCATTCTCTCTTCCCTTTCTCGTTTGTTTGAGGAGCACATTCCCAAATTCCTTCTCTGACAAACACATCCTGACGGCGCTGCTGTGAAACCACGGAAAAGGCCCCATTCTGAGTCTACAAACATGGGCACACACACAGTGGGATCAGAGAGGAATGTGCTGTATAGGTAGCCAAGTGACTCAAGAGTGGACGGTTCTCCGGGGCGGACGGAATCACAACTTCGCTTTACTTTACGTACCATCTCTCAGACTGAAAGGTGAGATGAGAATAATCTGTAAAATGCAATTAAAACACAGAAGACTAACAATAATTAGCCTGATGTCTTAATGTCACCTGATCAGATGATGGAGATTATAGGAGAAACGCTACCGCTACCGCTGAAGCTCATCTGAGCCAACAGGATGGAATCTCTCCAAGGATAATTCAGGTTAACCTCACCAGCCTACTGAACTGTGACTATAAAGCAACTGAGGAGCCGGGGGAGACCACCAGCTCCTGTTTTAATAATCGTACGCAAACATTACTGTTTCGGCTTGTTGGGAGACATCTTGGTAGAACTCCATACTCGGAACCGGTGAGGGACAAATAACATTTTCATGAAACTCCGCCGAGCTAAGTGGATGTTGATTTGGGGGATAACAAGTACAAGAATAGAAGCGTAGAAGATGGAAGTTGTGACCTCACCTCCACTTGTCATAGGACCATCTCCTCGACCACTCTGCGTGCTGATTGGTCCATTTCTTCCTGGACCAATGAGAGACAGCGACGAGCCAGAGCCTGCTGGTCAGAGTCCTCCTGAAGCATCAGCTCCCCGTACAGATACACACCCATGGCCTGGAACACACAAACAAAATTAAGTTGTTTTCTTATCTTTTATGTGAAGCCCTTTCTCTGAGGCTGCTTGGTAAATGTGTGTGTTTTTACCTGGTCATGGACCAGGAAGTGTTCCACATCTCCGTACGCCTGAGTGTATCCATGTTTGACCACCAGCTCACACCAGCGGTGTCGGATCTGTAAGTGAAACCAGAGGATAAATCAAACTGTTAATGACATAACAAATGGAATTATAGATCTTTTATTTTAAGCAAAAAGTAACTTTGTGACAGTAAATCGGTTTCAGAAGAGAAATGCCAACAGGGTGGTGCAAAGCAGCCAATAAAAACAAGGAAAGAAGAGGACCATAGAAGGCACTACAATGTCTAAATATCCCACAATACTCATAAAAAAAGTCCTGGTCTCCTTAACTCCTGAGCCAGGACTCTGAAACAGCTACAAGTGTCCGTCCTGGAGGTCTGAGGCTCCTCCAGAGGTTTTTTTTTAACATTTATCATTCCTAAAATCAACACTCAAAACAGACTGGACTAAGAAGAAAGGCCAACACTGGAGTGTTACGATCTCCTCCAGCTGCGGGCGTCGAGAGTGTCGGTTGTATTAATCCTGCGACAGTGCAGGCCTGACGTTATAAAAGCATGTGTGACCTTCTCAAGGTCAGACGTAAGCCGGTGTTTTGTGATGCTTCTAAGAAGAGGGAAGCATGACTGGATCAAAATTGAGTTTTGTGGCTTGTTTGCCAAATGAAGGTCACTATCAAAGGCTGCAGGTTTGATATTTGCTGACAGAGTTGAGATGGATTATTACAATTATTTTGGACTCCAGGACATCTAATGCTCGACTTCAGAAGGGCCAGATATCAGTTGATGCATATTCTTACGTTTGATGGCTCTGACCACGTGAATGTTCTTACTTGTGCCACCAAAAAAGTTTTGGAAGGCAGTTTATCTGTGTGCTTTACGCCGATGCACTCCATCTAGATTACTATTAAAGGGTGACAGAGGACATATTTTTCTTCTGACAAGCTGAGCGATAGAACCCAAAGCTGCTCCGCTGACAACCAACAGATTCATCCCGCCCCGGATCGGAGGATTTATCAGATGTGAACTTTGTTTTAGAAGGGAAACCGTCTCAATCTAAAGTTCAATTTAATCCTCTATGTGTGTGTGTGTGTTTGCGGTGTGTGTGCATAGGTGTGTTTTTACGGTATGGGTGTGTGTGAAATCGGATGCCTGGCCTTTCTCCCCGAGAATCAATAGCCGCTCTGTTGCCGCGGTTACAGGAGAGATCAGAGACTGGCTCTGTCCCCGCCTATGCCATCATCCTTCATCATCTGCTATGAGCATGCATGTGTGTGTGTGTGTGTGTGTGTGTGCAAAGGCGTGTACAGACAGCACACGGTTATACGTGGATATGTTCATCTAGAGGAGATAGACGGATAAAAGAATATACGATGAGAAACTTTTACAACTTTAAAGCCTCCTAGATTCTTTCTAGGTGCTTCAATTCCCTCCATAACTATCTCCACACACTGAGGATAATAGACTAGTCCTTTGGAAAGTGCAGTGACCGAGCGTGGAAGTTTTTGTGACTGATTCAATTTGAGCTGCTCAAGCCTCGGGCCTTCTCCAGCACTATGTTTTCTGATACTCATTAGAAGGTAGCACAAATTGTTAAGAAGCTGACACATCCATTTGGATGCCGACTGAGTGTGTGTGCATGCTCTTAATGGTTCTCCTCGCTTTGTTTGTCTGCGCCTGAAATGCCGCGCTGCCCTGCCCCTGTTAATGCACCATGAGAACGGAGCCTGAGCGACGCTCCATTGACGACGGCCACATTTTAAATCAACCCATTACCTCCGCAACCTGCTGAATAAACATGAGTTTAATTGGTCTCACAAGGGTTGTTGCTGTTTCTCTTTTGTCCAGATTTTGAAATCTGTCCTTTTACATTTATTCCCTGACTCTGTTTATTTTGAAGGGCTGCACAAATCCCAAAGCAGACATGACAAACAGCGGAGGATGTCACATATTTCGTTCAGCTTCTGCGACAAGGATGTGTCTGTATTCTTGGATGTGGGAGTGTGTACAAGAGCGTACAGTATGTGTGGCACCGGCCCTGCCCTTCTGGCCTGCGTAGCCCCAGCAGCTGTTCCTTTCCCTCGGATACATTCCTGGGGAGAGCCCTGGGGCAGAGCAGCTGCCTGGTGCACCTCTCCTTACCCCCTTTTTTTACTCTGTTTCCTCTCGCGGGGCCCCTCTCTCTGACAGCACATGCAATTACACAGTGACATTCCTTCATTTATTACTGCAGCCCCCCCCCCTCCTCCTCCTTCACCCTTCACCACCCCCGATACCGACACAAACGCAGAAATGCTATGAATGATACTAATGTACTCCCTGCGTGCTCGCTCTCACCAGGACAAAGAAACAAACACGTCTCATCAGTCACTAAGGTAACATAAGGTGACACAAGATGTGATCAAAAACTGCATATAACAACTGCAGAGAAGCAGAAATTAATAAGAATAATCAATTAATAGACCAGCTCAGCTTTATATCTAAGCTCCTGCCATCCATTAGGCATCGATGTTGAATCCTGTGTGATTCTTCCCGATTGTTTACATTAAGTGGAGCTTGAGGAATTTTAAAGTACAGTGTGTATGTGAAGCCTCAGTGACCGTGTCGTTGTGTTTAAGTTATTCTTACATACCCCTTGGTTCATTCTGAATGAACCCGCATGCTGTTGATGTGGTTGGGTGAAGCCTCCAGTCGCTGGAGGAGTGAACCTAAACCTCTGTGGCGGCATACAATGTGTCCTATGTGCTTGACCAACAGATGGCCTTCCATGCATGCATGCAGGCTCCCGCCAAAATCGGAAATGCGCCACCACAACTATGCATACACATGTGCACAGCTCGCACATAGTCGCCGAGCAACACACATCACATGACGCTTCTATGCAAGAAAGTGGGCCAAAGTCACGCACTCCCTCTCATACATGCAAACACATGCTCCCGATCCCAGACGCACTCACACATTCATTCATGGTCACTCGCACCGTCCACAAAAGCGGTCCCACTGCAGGCAAACTTGTGGTCAGCCACATATTTCATTTCGCTGCAGTGTACATGCTCAAAGGAAATCACATGCGCAGGAACTTAAGCTTGCACGCTACGCTGTCTCCACACAACCTTTAACCCAGACATAATCCCCTTTGGCGCTTTTACTGTACAGGCGTCTCAATATGGACGTCTGTCCTCTGCTCGGAGACACAATCAACCCACAGAAATGGGATGAATCACTGTGTAATTGTATGCCATCACTGTCACAGGTGAGAAATAGGGGAGACCAGGGGAAGTTGTAACACTTTTCACACATGGGTAGAAATCCCTGATGTTTATATGAAAACATTTATTGATGACAGAATGATTAAACAAATTTTCTAACGCTAGGATATCAAAAACTTTATTTTTTTTTTGGATTCTTAAAACTTTTGATCTCTACAAAATACATCTAATGTGGCTCCTTTGCTGTAATCAAGAAGATAATCCGACTGAGCATGTGCAGCTTGAGTCATAACTAGCTTGATTGTGATTGGAGCAAATACAACATGTTACGACTGTCCCTGGTCTCCCCTTCTATTTCCAGATCACAGATTACTGCTAAAATACTTTGTGATAAGTAGAAGGCTGCTATCCTGTCACATAAAACATTTTATTATATACTTCTATGGAGATTTATCACAATCTGCTGTCGGCTGAGGATAATTGTTCTGCATGTTTTGTACTTGTTGTGTTGTGAGTCAACATACTTTTAACTGCCTGTCATTCGTAGCAAAACCTCTGTTTCTTCCTAAGCTTACTAGCGCCGGGGTATTTAGGCTAATCTGCACTCCACCGTGGTACAGTAGTTATCCAAAAGATCATTAATCTTGTGTAGAGGACGCAGCAGCAGATAAGGAATAGCAGAATGGGAAAAGGAACAGAATCAGAAGGACAGAGAGTCGCAGAAAGACGGGAAAAAAAAGGAGCAACGGACAGAAATACCACAGAATAAATGGGCACATTTATGATGACAGACATAGGTGATCGACCTCTTCTGAATGAGATTACTAACATTAGGACTGGACCATTGCCTTGAGAAAGGTGTGTGCAGGTGTGTGTATCTAAGTGTGTGTTTTTCCAAGCATGGCTATGCACATAATGGCCCCGTGTATTTTTAGCAAAACACTGAATGCTTTTCCTGGAAGTTACAGACGAGGTTCTCCGCTCATCTGCCAGGAAGTTCAACTAAACCTAAAGATGGACTCGAGGTCAACACACAAAGTAGTCTCAGTTCTGACGATTACTGAGATGAAAAGCAACCGCGAGTGAAGTCACTTAATTACATCAATTAGGCTTGTGGCTTTTAACTGACTTCATACATTTAAAAAAAATACTTAAATATTTTTTACATCTGTAGTGGCCTGACTGTGAAATAGAATAAAAATGCTAGATGCTAATTTAGATGTTTATGCAACAACCACCAAACTGCCTCCGTACAGCAGAATAACCATGAGCCCCGTAAAGCAGCTCATATAATGAATAAGAACTTCGTCGAAAACTAAATATGTAACTTTTTCTTTTCAACAAGGGCGACGTGTTAACGATGGAGGTTTGTGTGGACAGTTTACAGCTCTGCTGCAGCTGCGTTCTCACTCAGGCTCCTGCGCTGAGAGAGGCGACCGTATAGCAGAGAAACTCCTGAGCTGTTAACATACACAGATGCAGAGCACAAACACACACACACACACACACACACTCACAAACATTGTTAATAGTACCATTAAGGAACTTTGTGCAGCACTAACATGAAGCGGATCCTTCGGGGATTTAGTAAATAATGGGTGGCTGTAAAGTGGAGAGCTGCTATTACAACACATCACTAAGCACACAGCTTTGCGACGGGAAGGGAGAGGATACCTTCTACTTTTTAGGAATTAGGAGTTTTTTGTTGAGCATGCATATGCACATTTGTGCGACGATTTGGGGTCTTACTTCAGCGTCTTGATTCTGCAAGTTGTAGGCTCGAGCCAGGGTGCGCATTGTTGACGGGCTCAGCTCTGCTTCCTCCAACAGGAGCTCCAAAAGCAGCACAACTTGGTCTGACGTCACCTGAAGAGACAAAACAATTCATCAGATTAATAACGCGGGCTAATCCAAGCTGCTCTCGTGAAAATAAATGAAGTCAAACTATTGAATATTATGTGCGCCCGTCCTCCTGTAATAATCACAGGCAGCTGCAAGTGCTCATCACACCAGCAACTTCAAACTACTAAACCAGCAGAATCATCAAGTCGGGGACAAATAATGCATATTACACACGGTGCGTTCACTTGCAAACACATTTACATTAATTGTATTTTCCAGAAGTTTCATTTTTTATTTGCAGTGCTGGATAAAAAAAAACAAAACACATCAATTTCAGTCAGGCAATTAATGCGGCCTCTCATAGCAGGAAGCGGTAGCATAATAAAACTGAGCCGTAAAATTGTAATTAAATAAATATGGTAAACAGAGTGGATATCCTCCGACTGGGAAATACTACAAAATAGGCAAAAAAAGAGGAAAGGTGTAGAGAAAACATGAGGATATGAGCCAAGGAGGAAAAAGAGAAGTGAAAAAGCAGTGAAGGTGTGATTTTTTAATATTGCCTATTGTTGAAAAAATGAAGAAAGCTGCGTTTTAAGGGAAAGAAAAGCTGCTGCTCGGGGACACAAAAGTCTTTGTAGGTGGTGAGACCGCAGTGACGTCCGTGATTGAAGCACCGTCAGACTAATGTTTTTAAAAAAGGAAGAAAAACATACAAAAAAAAGTTATTGTTGCTTCTTAGCTTGTGCCGATTGTGTTAGTCTGAGATAAACCTCGCAGCAGCAGCCTATTTTTCTTCTGATGACTAACACCTTCAGGGACGGGCGAAAAACTCAGCGGTGAATTTGCACGATTATTCCTGAGGAAGGATGTGGGCAGCGATATGAGAGAGCGACTTCCTCCTCCAGGGAGAGCTTGTGCCCAGCCTTGCCTGCCTCTCTCCTGGATACACCCAGAACTCCCAGCCACACCTTCCCTCTGGTCCCAGTCTGGGACACAATTAATGGCTGAAGGCCCCGTCGAGATGAATGTGAAAATAGGTATGCAGCGTGCGTGTGACTGAGTGAAGTGGAGCGCCCAAGGACTAGCAAGGGGGGAGACAAGTGAGGGAGGGAGAGGGGGGAGGCAAACAAACTCCTCTATTCCGGTAAACACATTCAGTGAGACGACAGGAAGTGGCTGCATTTGTGCAACATTTTGCAAACGCCTCCCCAATTAGAGCTATATTTGGTAAACAGCCTCCCTAACGCTGCTGGGAAATACCTGACCTGAACCAGGAAGTATTTCAGCATGTAGCTGTTAATGCCGAGGGAATAACACCCAGACTCAAGCTGGCAAATGGTCAAATCAAACACTACCGCTCCTGCTGCACACACACACACACATACACACCGATGATGATCATCTAATTCCGTGGAAAATCTGATATCCAGTCCCTCCCTTCACCCTCCCCACCCCCCCGTCCATTTTGTGAAGGCTGAGTGTTTTCTGAAGTGGCGTCTCCATCTCCGAAGGCCCACCCATGATCCCTCTCCCTCTCCCATTGAAAAGTGAGGAGTCCAAAGCAATAAAAACGCTGCTTTCACACACACCATTACACACATCCCTCCGCGCCAACTGCGAAAGATCTGCTGTGCCTCTATGTCGTCACGCTGCTACGGTGGTGGAAATGAATATGTGCGCGCCGCTGCCTCAGAGGCAAATTCCTGGTCAATGATGGTGCGTTACAAAATAACTTATAGATTGTTATGCAGACACACACACACACATCGTGTGAATCTTCCCAGACAGGAACATCGTTGTGGGCCTCATCGCATCAAACAAGCTGAAACCTGCTCCCATTGACTGTCTACTTATACAGAGATGTACACACACATTCACTCAGGATACACATACTCATAATACAACAACACAAATAGACATTTTAAATACTTTTGTGTTTCCAACTTAAGTCAAGTTGTCCAGAACCAACTTTTTTTAGGATTTGTGATAAGGACAATTTAACTTCACATTAGTGGTATAGTTGAGTGTGTGTGTGTGTGTGTGTGTGTGTGTGTGTGTGTGTGTGTGTGTGTGTGTGTGTGTGTGTGATGTGTAGGTGAAACAGTGGGGAAGAGAGAGCAATTACAGGGGGAAAGGTGAACTCCATGGCTGAGTACTCCTTTATTAATGGCTAGAGCCAGGAGATTGCCGCACACACACACACACACACACACATGCTCTCACACACATACACACTCTTACACACTGACACACAAGTAAATACACAGACGCATGCACGCAAGCACGCGCATGCACGCACACGCACAAGCTCCCCTGTCATGACCAGGTCATGGGTAACTCTGACAATAGCCTTTAATAGTACAGTGCTGAAAGCACTTTACTGCTGAAGGGGGGGGACGTATCCCTTTCTATCTCATGGGAAAAGATCTCCTCACGCACGCACACACACACACACATGTGCACACACACAGTGCAGAGTTTGTCCACATGAAAGAAGCATTTGATTCCCATACTGCTCCTCAAAGCTGAGGAATGCCAGTTGTAAAAAGGACAGCATACACAGTCTCTGTATCTCTGTCTTTCTCTCTCTCTCTCACACACACACAGACACACACACACACTAACCCCCCCCCCCTTGTAATTCTGTCTCACACGAACGTTTTATATAAAATAATCCACACACTAACTCATCCATATAAAACGCTGACATAAGTCTGTTTTACCAGGTCTATATTGAGCCAAGCCTTGCAGGGACCTCTGGGAAATATACTGCTCCCCTTCACAAACTGACCTCTTAACCTACACATAACAATGACACATGTGTGTGTCTGTGTGTGTGTGTGTGTTTGTGTACACGATGACTGTTTGCTATAGTGATCGACATCTCAATGAGACAAACAGCTACAGTAAACACAGGATATGATGTCCGCCACTATAAATGACATAAACAACGTATAGTTGAGAGTGTGTGTGTGTGTGTGTGTGTGTATGTGTGTTCGCAGCGTGCGTGCATGTGTGTGTGTACTGCTATAGATGGAATCTGTTGACTATGAGAGTTGGAGAGTAATGGAAACATGCCTTTTTGTGTTTCAGCGGGTCTGCATGTGTGTCAGTGCGTTTGTGTGGTTGTGTGGGGCTAAACAACTTAGACATGCTACTGCTGCTGCACAATGTGTTCAGCGTCCAGCCCAAAATGAATCCAAGCTCTTTGGGCTTTTGTACAGAATGCACGCACACACACACACACAAACACACACACGTACAGGAAAATTATTCCATCACCGCATTCTTTAATT
>CAAKHC010013490.1:0-24900 GCA_901007825.1 Macroramphosus scolopax
AACTTATTCTTCTTATTTACATAACAATGGGTCAAGTTAACAGAATCAAAGAATAATCTGAATAACATGAGCCAGCATAAACAATAGTGTACAAAAGGGTGAGGAGGCCAATGTTTCTGTAATGAATTTAACTGCAGGAGCATGTAAGACCGGCTGAGTTCATGTCCTAAAAAAGGGATCTTTTAAAAGCTTTAAAACAGTCGATCTGTTTGATAAATCAAGGCATTACTTTACCAGTGTTAATTACTGTTCATGATGTCTGTCTTTCTCTTCCGACTATCATATAACACTGCTCCTGTATAGAGTTACATGTAATACCCGTTTTATTGTCTCATCTGAAATGTAAGTCTGGCACTGACAATACTGGCCACAATTTCCCAATCATATCAAGTGTCTTCTATGCTAAACTTTTTGTACCATTTTCCTTTTCTATGGTTAAGGGACAGGCCCCAAAATTCAGTTGCTTTTTCCCTTGGCCGATGACACAACCGTCCACCAAGTTTTCCAGCAAGGTGTCTTTTGTGTAATCCTGCAGAAAGACAACCACAAAACATGGCTGAAAACGGAACTTCCCTGGCAGAGGTAACTAGAACTATTATATTCTCATAGCCAACCTTTGCCTTGTCTGCCTTTTATTTCACGGCAAAGCTAAATCACTCTTTCAAAAACTGCTGAGCCTTTAGTCGATCCTAATCACATACTTAAAGGTTTATGAAGGGGCAACAGTGCCCCAGCCAAATAGGCACACATTCAGACAATCTCTCTCTCTCTCTTCCTGGACAAAATCATGACTAGCTTGATTCAAATTGGGATTAGGCAGTGGCAAAATGACTTTGAGCAAAGACCAAGAGCACTTTATGCAATAAACCCCATCTTAAAAGACCACGCGTGTGTAAAATGAGTAAAGTCATCATAAAATTACGAGTAGATTAAAAATCAAGCCATATGAGTAATGTCTATGTAATTGGATGCAGGTTTTCGTGATGTTCTTGTGAAGACAGAAACCTGTCTGTTTTGTTTCTCAGCTAAAATATTTGACGCCAACCCTGCCAGAGAGTTTCAAACGTTTCGGAATCAAACCAAACAAGGATTTCTGCCAATTCATCCATCCAGCGGGTTAGACAACTTTACCATAGCCAGTCCCCCTTTTGTTGCCAATCATGTCTAATTCTGCAACAGCTTTAATGAAACCGTTCACATCAACCAACACCCCTTGTTATGCAATACTGTACAAGGAAGAAGGAACAACATACCAGAACAGGAAGTTTAATTTTGATCGTTAAGGTGTGATCCTCAGCATTTTCCCTGCACCCTTTGACAATGTATCCCCGAGATACATTTGACAGGCAGCACAAACCCAACATGGCTCATAAATAAAATACTTGAAGGCTTTACTGGAGGGCATAAATAGGAAATGAAACATGCAGGACACGTAAAGCAGCGGCTTACCCCTTCTAGTAACAATGAAATGGACTGTAGCCTACAAAGGCTGATATAAAAGTGTACATGCTGTCACTATCTCCTGACAAATGATATCTGGTGAATACTGGAATTTCAAATAATCCAGCCACAATAACATCAATTCATCAAATTAAATCACACATGTTCTTTCTTATGTTCAATCCAGCATAATGTAGCTTCCCTTCAATAGATATTTTCTTTGAAACACTATTTAAATAGAAAAAGGAATTCAATCACCAATACTGTTGATTAGTGCATTGAATTTTAGGGATATGTTTATCTGAATTTCGTCAATAAACAAGGTGTTTTGCCATCTCACTGCATCTCACTGTTTCTTGGGATCATATTTCACAAACAGAACATCATATCACAACACCATTTCAAACATCTGCCCGAGTAAACTTTTACGAGGTATAGGGGAGAATAGACATGTGCAACAACAGCAGCACACATGGGTGTCTGGAGGCAGCCTGCAACGGAATAATAAACAGGCCAAAGTCTGCCGGTCACTAACAGGGTTTATTGTGCATGGCTGAGCACCCCTCAGACAAAGAAAACAAGCAAAAAAAAAATATGGAGATGAAGAAAGATCTCTAGTAAATGTTCTGTACATTTCTCCTTCTCTTAACAGTTGCACTCTGACTGGACTCCACAAATCACAAAATCAGCACTTAGCTTTGTCAATTTGCAACTAATATTGACATGGTGTCATCACACCACAACCTAATATGAAATGCCATCAACGGATATGTTCGATTGATATGTACGTTAAGGGTTCTCCTATGGAGGCATTACAAAAAAAAACAATAATACGAGTGCACAATGTAGACATTTTTGTTAACCACCCACTTGAGCGCAGACATCAGCCTAACAATTATCTAAAAAGAAACACTAAAGTCAGCCTCATTGATTAGTCTATCACTATTATGGAGGCAATTTAGGCAGGATAAGCCTTCACAAAGTGAGGCACGAGTGGGGAGTTGTCATCCGCTAAGACAACTGGCGAGTGTACTTAGCAAAACATCTAACCAAAATCCATTACAGTTAATGACAACAGAAGCCAATGTGCAGGTCTTCTGACTACCACAGTCTGATAAATGTATCCTTTCAGCTGATCGGCTTAGGGTGAGTGCAAATAAAGATTGAGGAAAGTCAGGAGGACTCGGCCAGCCAGGGGGCATGGACGGTCGGGCAGAGAGAAGGACAGTACTAAGCTATAAGGTGGTTTTGTTTTAGTGTTCCTGGCAAATGTCCCCTGTAGTCACAACAAACAGAGGATAGCGCCGTGGGCCCCGCTCCTTTTGCTGCCCAAAGTGTCACAAATGAATCAATCTAAAAGGGAGAGAGTACCATCAGTAAGCAACTGGCATCCTCCGTGTGGGTGCTGGGGAACAGTCAGGTGCCAGTGGACACTGTACATTAACTTGTATTTAATTATTATCAACTGTTTGATGGAAAATAAGGTTTAAAGTCAAGCTTACTCGAAGAGCCTGTCCTTTGGTCATGGTTTATGTCTGTATCTCTGCTGAGGTGACAATGCATTGACAGATTAAGTGGTCCAGAGGTCAGTACTGATAGACATGTAACGCGTGTCATTGCACCTGTGATGGATTGTAATTGCACACTATAACACTTTCGTCTTTCGGCTTGCAACCAACAATTAGGATGCATTTCAGGTAATCAGACAAGGCTTCTATTAATTGATTGTTGAGTCTATAAACTATACAAAATCTGTAACTAATAACTTAATGTGTTAGCTATAGTTGTGTACCATACCTAGGATAGTACACAACAACATTTTAGTATACATCATAGTAAGTCATGTTACTTAATAATCTTAAACACACAAGCACAGACTAAGTTATTCATGCGCCTAAGTTTTGTTCATGATAATGGTTGCGTGACATGAAATCCAATCTATATCATGGAGCAAAGCCACATTACTGATGAGCACCCAGCCATCAACCACTGCATATACAGTATTTTGCCGATTAAGTTCTTTTTGACCCTCTAAAGCACTTAACCTGATAGAGACTATCTGATTGAGAAATAAATCTCATGATGAAGCAGTATTCTTATACAGTATTGATGGAGTTTCTCTGACGACAGCGGGGTTACTCAGTAATAATGGGTTCTGACACACTGCATCTCCTACAGTGCACCCATGTGCTGGCAATGCTCAGGTCAGTGTCTCTGTCGACATGCCGTATCTGTCACAGTGGGCCTATATGGGACAACCACGGTGAGGTGAAGATGGGGGTGGGATGATACACTGGAGAAGTACATGCTATCTAATGATTACAGGTTGTCTTGCCAGCTGAAGAAAAGAGAGCGAGCTCCTTGGGGGATAGTGAGACGGTGATTAAAGAAGTGCAAATGGCACACACAGGCAGACAGACACTGTATAGTGTACATCATAAGGCATGGCTAATATAAGATAAAACTTAATTAATATCGCCCATAGGGAAATGTAGGTGTTAAAGCAGTAACAATACAACAGAATACATAATGAAATAGGGAATTATACAATATTCTACTCACTAACCTTAGCATAGAAAGTGATAGGATAGATAGCTATACACCATATCTGTCCTTTCACTAGAAATATTACACTGATATGACAAACAGGGCAAAATGTCAGGGACGTTTTGATAGGAAAAATTCTAAATACACCTGTTGTGGGACAGTTAATTTATCTTGAAAAAGATCGGCTAACTAATCTAGGGTAAGGGCCAGTATAAAAGGACAAAGTACCACAAGGTATTGCTTACATGGGCCAGCTACAGATCAGCATCCCTGCAACAGGATCTTGCTCAAGGACACTTCAGTTAAAGTTAATGTTTGCCAATGCTGGTACTGTTCCTCTTTCATGCTGAGATCATGCCTGAGCATGTTGGGAACCCACACCTACTCAAAGCAACCATTGGGAGGTTTTTAACAGCAACCTGCCCTGGTATGACAGACTGGCTAGACTACATATATGTATGCACAAACATATAGATGTACTACAGGAAATCAGAGAAGCCTCTGGTAATCCCCAACCAGTTTGTACTGACATCTCTCTGAGCCCTGAGATCATAGGAAACACACCCAACTCCAGAATGGTGACATAACTGACCTACATCTAAACTTTTTCTGTCAGCTTTGCTCATGAAATCCCTGATGTCCATGTAAACAAGTAAATAGCACATGGAAGAACAAGAGCACTGAATACTTACTCAAAGGTGAAGAAAAGTCCACAAGTCACCAGAATGAGGGCAAGGGTGAGGTAGAAAACCCCTGTCTGCCTGGCCATCATAATCCTCCCATTGCAGAAAAATTTATTCCGACCCTGGAAGGTCTCCCACTTCCTCTTTTTGGGTGTCCTTTTCTTGTAAGGGGTCTCCATTGGTGTGGAGCTGCGAGTGCTTATTTGGCTGTACTCGCACTCTCTCATGGACTCAGACACACCTAGATGCATCAATTGCTTATTAAAATCCCCACAGCTGAATAAATTCCGGGCAGATGTGCCTCTGTGAAGAAAATAAACAAGTGAAACTCAGTTTAGCAGGCAGGTTAAGCTCACACAAATTCCTGGGGCGAGTGACAGGTAAAGCAAAGTTTGTGAATAGTGAAGTGTGTTGCTTTCAGAAAAAAAGTTAGTTCCGTAAAGCTACACTTAAAAACAATACGGCAAGTTTAGCAAATCAAGCGGTAGCTGTACCGGTAAATAACTATACTTAACAGCTCGCTTTTAGCAGTAACATAGCTTGTGTTAGCAAGCTACCTTGCTAGCATTATATAGCAACTAAATCTAAAGTGCTGACAGGCTACCACGGCTAGCAAGTTGATCAAAAGACTGTTACATTTATGTTATCACTTTGGCCAACTAATACTATTGAGTGCTAGCTTGCTGACCACTCAATTCTCCCACATAACTACACGATCTGACTTCGCTGTTTTTAGATAACTCTCCCACACATGGGGGCATATACTGAAGGTTTTTGTGTGCTCTTTGGCCGCACTGTCAACCACATACAGACACCGTGTCTTCACATCCCGGGTGTATTTGGCTGCTCTGCCCGCTGAAATCGCTGCATTACCGAGGGAAAGTAACGCTGGTCGTCGTGTAGGGGTGTTGTCACGTAGTAGCTACTCCTTTCGTTATCCAGGTTTGTAACGAGCCGAGGACAACGCGAAGCACGGCATTTTTAGAAGTTTAAAGGGTTAACACTGAGTTGAATTTACAGCTCCTCGTCAAAAGTACGTCGTTTAAAAAAAGGAAGGTAAATCCAGGGGAAGACCACTCGGCGGTGTGCTCTCAGACGAGCTCCAGCATCATGACTAGCCGTGGCTCAGGAAGACAGAGAGCCCAACTGTTTCACAACAACAATGGGCCAATAATCACCAGAAATCTTCACCATTTGTCCGCGAAATCGGGGAAAAGTTGCGGCATTCTCAAAGAACCATTTCGACCACCTTCCGTTCACATTGTGTCCGGGTAAACACACCGTACTGCCAACCTCGTATACACCATCAACAAGGGAGCAGAGCTTCTCCGCCTGCTCCTCCCCCTCCGACCGACGCTGAAGTCACTACTGAAGGGGGCGCAAGGGGGGACGGGCTGTTAGAGGGGTTCCCAAACAGTGGTGCCCGGACCTTCCGATGGTCTTCTAGTGGGACGAGGCAAAGATGGACCTTAAGGGACTCCGTACATGCTGCAGGGCGTTCATCCAAAGTAGGGTTTAGCTTTAAAAAATGGAGATATTTTAAAACTAAACTTTAAGCTAAACAAACGAAACAGCTGCTTGCATAATTTGCTTCATACTAACTTCACAAGGTCAACAATAAATGATACATAATATAGTAATATTGTTTGTGTGTTTTGGGGTTATTTTCAACTTAATCTGATTTCTCACACAACAAAAACGAGACTCAAATAGGGGACGTTACAGTTACATGGCCTCGCTTAGGACACCCCGAATAATACGGCCACTGTAATTCATTGGTTTCAGGCTAACTTCAACCAAACAATCCCGCCACCAAATTGTTCCCCATAGATGCCTGTAAAACGGTTAAAAGGGTACCTTAAATGTATACATTTCTGAAACCATGAATACTTAAAGCTACTTCAAATGCACACCAAGGGGAAAGAAAACCCTTTGGTATATTTTGGAGTGAGACGCTTTCATTGGGAAGTTTTCCACCACAGAGACTCAGGGTGCTCGCCAGCGCTGTCAGTTTTCTATTACAGTGTCGACTCTTGATTTGACACAGTGATTTTGCGAAAGCTTTGATCATGCACATTAATTATCACAATGATGACAATTTAGAAGATGCAAAGAAGAGCAAAATTGAGTGTGACAAGCTGCAACACAGCAACCATCCCGGGTCTCCCCTATCATGACATCAGCTCAAGGGTTGAGGCTTGGACAAAGTCTGAGGCATAATGTGTCTTGGTAGTGCTGCCCAGCCTGCCAATAAACTGAGAGAAGATCTTGTTTTGATTTGGACTGGAGCAGTCACATAACATCGTGTCTTGAGGAAGTCTCATGGCATTCCAAGAATTCTAAGCTATTTTTACTGTGGTCTCTGTTAATTTTCGCACCGGCTCAAAAGTCAAAAGCTTATAGTCATCCACTGTTGTTTTGTTTTTTCTGCATAATGTGAAGCTGGCCTGTCATCATCTCAGCTCGGTAGCTAACCGGTCGTCATTATTTAGTTATTGTCCACGATGCTACTATGTAAATCATTCCTTTGTTGTTGTCAGTGGATGTGTGTTTGTGCTCTTACTTCGTGCCACCCCTGCATACGATTGTGGCCCACCTGAGCTGCTCCAGTCAAACAACACACAAGTTCATGCAGTGGAAACCATTTATTGGTGCCATACTGGAGTCAGGTAACCATTTTCTATCAAACATCAATGATTTGACCCCCCCTCTTTTAACAGTTTGAACTCTGATCACAAGAGTTCCCAGGAAAATTGAAGATGGGTGATTTTAAGGCTTTAAGTACAAATGTCTATTGTATGTTTAATGTTTATAAATGTGTGTAGTTTGTTACAGGTTTCAAGTATACTGTGCTGTTCTCATCTTCACGAGGCGTGACGATACAATGACAGAAATCCAACGTTACTGGCAATAAATTGGTGAATAAATGGGGTTGTATTACTCATTCTTATGTTGTTGCCACATAGCTCGTGCCCCCCTCCAATACCAAGTACAGTTTATTAACAGTAGTTGCAATTTCCTGTTCAGCCCGCATTAGTACAAATGATTGCATCATCAGCCTACAGCTCCTCTGTCATCTGTCCTCCTCTTAACACCTACTCTCGCACGCACGCACGCACGCACGCACGCACGCACGCACGCACGCACGCACGCACGCACGCACGCACGCACGCACACACACACACACACAGATACACAGATACACACAAACGCATACAACTCCTCATCTCGTGCTGAAGTCAACCAAGCGGTTTCGCTCTCTCACTCCCAGAGCCATACAATTATCCACTTTCTCTGAAAGAAGACTGGCTGCGTTTAATGTAATGTGAGAGGATTTAATTGACTCGAAGCAGGAGGAGGAGAGGCATCACACAGTGCATTTTCACTTTACTTGTATGTGCTGCCAATGCATTAGCTGTATGATAGTAGGATGGAAATTATCTGGAAAATGAATTTCACTTCTCAGAGTGGGACTGAAACGTCATCACCCCTCTGACACACACACACACACACACACACACACACACACACACACACACACACACACACAGTTACTTCATTCAATGGCTTGCCATATATCTATTCCAAGACTTGTGTACTTTAAGTTCTCCCAGCCAGGACTTGTGAAATGCATTTATAAACTGACTGAGGGCCACACTTTTGAAAAGCTGTCGATGTTTTCAACAGCTACTAATGATCTGCATGATTCCAGACTAATTCCTGAACTGTGGGTTTTGTGAAGCAGTGTGGTGACACATGGCTGAAGCTGTGTTTGTGTTCGGAAATGGGTGGACATGATAGGGCCTTTGAATACAAGAATACCATGGAACAGTATCACATCCTGCCAGGCCCTCATCCAAGCAATATTGATTTGCTTATGGACTGGAAAGGATTAAAGAACAAGGACATGTTTTTAATGAGGATAATACAGTGGGTGCACCCTGAGTTGGTGAACACAGTCCAGACAACTGCGACCACATATAAAGTATATTGTAACACATCAAGCGGAAAGGTCAGAGTTCTTTTGTTTTCAACAGATACTCATTAATCTACCTTCATTAGTAGCGAGATGCCAGGGTTACCCAGGGTAACCAATAAGAGGCCCAGCTTCCTCACAGCCACCACCATCTATCCTGTCAGAGCCTGATGACTCAGCTTCTCAGAGGCACAGGAGTGTGGGAGGTTTTCTCCTGTGGTTGCCTGCCTACGTGAAATGCATCCGGCATCACCGAAAAAGTACAGCAACCCTCTTTCCAGCGAAACCTCTAAATGACAGGTGAAAATTATAAACACTCAGAGGTGTATGCGCTCTGTTATTAATGAGCAGGTGCAGACATGTAACATCGGTGCACCCACTGTTGGAAAGCCACGATGCGATGGCACATCCTTTTTTTTCTCTCCGTAGAAGCTTTAGTTGGAATCAATCATCACCTAACCACCTATCAGGGATTCTGTGATTACTTTTAAGGTGTCAGTAAGATTTTAATAACTTTTAGATGAATGATTACACCTGCTCCAAAGCCAGTTATTCTTTGAAACCCAGCCTGTGATGTTTATTGCCTGTGTTGTCATCCTGAAGAATGCTTTTATTAAAGGCAGCTTGAAATAGGGCTGGATATGAGAGCCACATTTCCCCTGGCAAAGGAAGGAGAAGAGAAAGACATCAAACTCCAATTAAAGAGGAAGAGAGGAGCTATTGAAGGTTATAAGGGGGTTAGATGTTCGTTAGAAGGTTAGAGTATGTGGTTAGTATCAGGCAGTATTCGACTGATTACAATACACAGAAGATGCAGCCTGTGATGTGTCACTCTGGATGATCGTATCTTCGTATTACTAGATAACCTGCTCTACCTCCTGAGTCCCAGTTGTCCCAGGAGGAAGGAATGGACTATTACATTAATTATTACAGTAGTTGTTAAAGGGCGTCAAGTAGAAACGTCTAAATGTATATTAACTGGTTAATTATAGAGTTCAGAGTCACAGTAGTTTGGTGAAATTGACTATTTTCCCAGTTTTCCAACGTCAGAAACTAATAAATGTCTTAGGACTGACCTTTGATGTGTTTGGTGTACTGGAAAGTTATGTCAAACAACAATATTTGTCTGTTTTGTCTCAGTCATTGAGTGTCTATGGGATCAAATAACATGATCACAGACTAGTTCAGAGGCTTAACAAGGGCGGGGGACTCTTGAAACCCCGGCTCTTACCATTTTCCATTGTAATTTGAGATTGGGAAAATAAAGCCAGGGATTTGTAGTGCGACCAAATGACCTAAATGCGAACACAATTGCTAGTATTGAGGACAACATTTAATCTGGTAATTGGATGTAAATGCAAAAATCAAAAGATGAAAAAATGTCTATGAGCAGAAACTCACATTTGCCTGCTGATGTGCGTGAGCAGCCAACATACTGGTTGGAATTAACTTAAAACAAGGAACATGTGAACAACATGCTTGTCCTCGGTACACAGAGGGGAGATAGAGGAAGACTGAATAAAGAAAATCTTATATTCTGGAACATGATTAGCAGGACTGTTGGTGAATTGTGACCATGCAGACAAGACACACAGTTTGAATTCTGTCTGCAGACTGATTTATCTGCCAGCCAGAGGAGTCTGCCAATGGAGCCTGGTAATGAGCAAGAATCCCTCACTACTTTGTATCCAGATTTATTCCCCTGGAGCATTTTGATTTGCTGCAAACAAGAACAACATCACACATAGCTTAACAGATGAGTAGGATGAGCAAGTATGGAGGAAGGGAACTGATCACTGTATATATGTTGAGAATGGTAATTGAAATGCCAGTGACCTCTTTCCTAATGAGGATAACATAGGAGGATCTGAGTTTGGGGTCTCATTGCAACCAGAATTAAATGTTGCAATTCCTTATCAAGTCCATACTGTGACATCAATACATCATCAGTATAGCGATATCATGTGACCGACAGAGCACTAACCAATCAAACCAAGTACTAAACTGATGAGGGTGAGACATTGCTGCAGCTTTGCTTTTTTGAAATGCATGTAAGTGGCTCCAATGTTTCTCACTGCTTGAAAGATAATGCAATATTATCTGTGGTAGGTTGGGAAAGAGCTGAGCTGATTGTGATTTCAAGAGGCATGTCAGCCTCTGAAAGTGTAGTAAGTCCATGCTGTAAGTATTTTAAGTTAATCAAATCGGAGTGAATCATTACGAGGAAATGACTTATGTTGAAGTTTTATCAGCCAGCCACATCTTAAAGTCAATATAGTGACGAGGGAGGACTCGCCCTTTAAGCACTGCGTCATGCTATTATACCTACACAGAAAAGACTCGTTGACACACTATAAAGTGATTAAATACTGTGATGTTTTTACAGCAGTTATAAACACTTTCCGAACATTATGAAATGAGGTGAAATAACCGGTTTGACCTGGTTATACAAAACTGATATTCATTGATGGGAGGCATTTGTCATATGCATCAGAGGCCTCCGACGTCGTAGTTGAGCAGCAGCCGTGTTTATCACCGAAGCTAAAATGCTGTGATCAAACAAAAAAAAACATCTCACATGTGTTGCAGGAAGGCTGAAGAAATCAGTCACCGCTGTGATTTAATTATTTGGAAACAAATCAATAAGAGGCAGCCCGAGTAAGCAGTTGATGGTTTTTTTTATTGGCCTAAGATTGTCTGGACATAATGCAACGTCTCCGGTGCTTAACGCTGTTCATCGTACATTTATTTGTGACATGTGCAGCACAGAGTATAAATGTGTATACTGAATAAAAGAGACATAGAGTCATACGAAAAAAGGCAAATCTTACAATGAGCATTCAGGACATTTTGCAGGTTCTTTTCACACATTTCTTTTAGAGCATTATTTAGATTCAAAAATATGTCCATTGACATTGATGGAGGACAGTAACAAACAGAAATGTATTAAGTTTTCTTGTGTAACCTCGCCTTTGTATCCTCTCACCCTGGCACTTCCACATTTGATTACCAAAGCGATTGTTTTCTCAGCTATAATACAATGCATACAGGATTTTTTACATTAAAACATCAGTTACATCTGCCATGTTCAAATATTTGACCCCATTAACAAAATATGTATAATAACAATAACAATTTTTTTTACCAACAATAAAAGCATTTGTTATAATAGTCAGAAAGTCCCATCTCTTGCTATGCTTGATCGAGACTGAAAGAATCATGTGCGTCTCTGGTACAACGGTTTATATACAGTGATGAAAAAATACAGACATAACACAAGTGCTTAGGAAACACAAAGTTCATCTGTGAAAGTTGTTGAGGCTATGATTGATAAATTAGACACTTCTTTTGACAGACGCTCCTCTCTCATGTTTATTGGCTGGTGCAATGCTGCCACCTCATGGCCTAATGCACACACTGCAGGTACCTTTACAGATTTACATCATCGCGTTGTTCACAAAAGGGACCCCTTGCTCTCTAGTCCTATTGCACAATTTTTCTTCCAGCGATGGAGACATATACATTTCAGTTTCAAAATCAGTGTTTTCTTTCCTCCACAACCGATGGCCAAAAAAGTCCAAACTACTGTACAGTGTCACATTTTAAATAAATACTCTCCATTAACAAAATGTTGATGAGTATATTATAGCATTTATAAAACCGAAACACATCTCAACAGCTCATCGACTCAAAACGAACCACATAATTCAGGACCATGATCTGGTGGCAGCTTTGGCTGAAAAAGTAAAACAAACAGAAAACAAATGCCAAACGAAAAAATATCAAACGTAGCAATCCAACACCAGCAGGTATTTGTATTTAACTGAAATCCCAAACCCACTTTTGTTACCAGGGCCCAGGAGCTATACATATAGAGATATTTTGTTCATGTGGTTATTTCATAAAAAACATTTTCTCTTATTTTGATAAATAAAAATAGAAAAAACACTGAAATATTCTGTCCGCCTTATTGTCTGCCATGAGAGTCCTGCCTCTCCTCCTGTCATAATTTCCCTAAGTGAAAGAGAACTTGGCAGATGATTGACACGACTCCGATGTTGAGCACCGAGGAAATGGAAATGTCTAATAATCTGCTTTCGTACAGCACAAACTCTTTCTTGTTCTCTTCTACTTTAGCCATGGCTAACAGGCCTTTAGCTGCCCTGCACATCATGTTTATGCTAGGTGGGTCCATATGGGGATGCCCCATGTGCAGTAAGCTGTGAGGGTTCTGCTGGTACTGCGCCATACTAACGCCATCCTCCAAGAAGCCGACCAAACTACCCACACTGCCCTTCTGCAAGGCTATGGCACGTGCTGCTGTCTGGTCTCCTTGCGCCAGGTGGGAGAGGACGGCCACCGCCATCTCCCTGTACACCTGGGCCTTTCTCTTTCCCACATAGCAGACCAAGACCGTGAAGAGTTTCTCCTGTCGACTGAAAGGCGGCGTAGCAAGCAGAAGGTCAACGTTGCCGTCCTGAATGCTCAGCTTGCAGAGGCACTCCAGCACCAGCCTCTGAGGAGTGAGCTGGGAGTATAATGCTGCCGACGGGAAGGGGTCCTGGGCTTCGGCTGAAGGGCACACCATCCAGTGGAGAAGGCCATCCAAGATGGGGAGGCAGATAGTGTCTGGATAGGTGGACAGATCTAGCTGGCCCGAGATGTTGGCAAGAGTGACCATTGCATTCTCCCTGAGCAGACTCAGACACTCCCACCACCACTCCTCTTTACTGCACGACAAACCCTTCTGCTGTTCATCTCTCTGATAGCTGGGGGGCGATCTGTTTCTCTCTGGGTGCTTGTGGTGCAGCAGGAGGAGCCTGCCCAGAAGGAGAACCAGATTAGGATGGCGTGACATATCTGAGTCATTCCCCGGGATAAAGGACAGGCCACGGACGATGTTGGAGATGCAGAGGCAACGCTTGGTCAGAGAGTCCTGCCATGCAGAGGTTGTGGAGAGCGGTGCCTCATCCAGACATCGAGGCTCGTCTTCCAGCAAGGTGATGTGGTCCTGTTCCCCATCTGGATGCACCCTGAAAGGGTAAGATGGCAAGGAGCGGGCAGGGTGGGCATAAGAGAGGGCATCAACCCTAGCACACAAAACGTCATCGATAGTAGCAGTGATATGTGTCCGTGGTTCTTTATTCCCATCGTCCATCTTTTCTTCCTGTTTGTCTCCTTTCCGCATCGCGTCGTCGGCCTTGGCAGGTGGTTGAGTCCGCGGTTCAAAGTATGTCTGAATGTGGGAAGTGGAGTCGCCTCCGCCAGCCTGCCAGTGTTGCAGCCCGCTGGTGAACTCTGTGATGTAACCTAAGTGATCTGGCATGTCTTCGGTTAAGTCTTCTTTGTTGTCGATCTTGATGGGGAACTTATCGTATTTGCTAGCTTGTTTAGATCTGGGCTCCGGCTCTGCAACAGGCTGGTCAACACACTCCTTTTTACTCGCTGCGCTCTTCTCACTCTCCTCTTCTCCTCCCCCGTCATCTTTGTTTTGGTCCTCCTTTTTAATGCTCACCTCAGGCTCCTTCCTCTCACCCATCACCTCGGCTGACACTGGCTCTGCAGTGACAGGAAGAGATTCTTCGACGATGCCCTCTGCTTGCTCCACCAGCAGCTCTTTAGCCGGGTCCGACTCAGATTCAGGTTGGACCAAACAGTCGGTTTCATCGTCAGGGATGCTTTCTTCTTTCTGGTCTGAGGGGGGACCCACAGTTACTTCGTACTCTTCCAGGATGCCAAAGATCTCAATCAGACATCGGCGGAAGTACTCCACAATGAGTTCCAGGAAGCCAGGCAACTGGGAAGACAAACAATGGAAGTGTCAAGGATGTGAACCAAAGAATCCCACATGGTGGAAGCATCTTCAGAAGAAGGCTGAGATTTGTTGTCTTTGCATCATAATAATACATTTATGTAATATTCTTGGATATATCTAGAATACTTCAGGGTCGATTAAAAGCTAAAACAAAATAATATCCTTTCAACAATAGGAAAGCTTAATCAGTCTATAATTAAATAGACACCCACCGGGCTAATAAACCGTTTCTATCAATCATTCGTCATCATGAGATTGCGCTTACCTGGGAGAGGTTAAAGGAGGCCACAGTGCTGTCATCATACAGCAGGATGTTGATGGTGTCTAGAGCCCATGTGCTCTCGGCCAGCAGGCCAGACTTCAGAGACATCATTACCCGCCAGGCCTCAGGCATTCCTGGGATGAAGGATCAGGGAAAAAAAAGTGATCAGATTTTTGCCAAATTGGTAAAATTCAACACATTACCACATTTTAATTCCTTTAATACAATTTATCTCATATTGAGATAATACAACCGTGACAATATAATTATCCGTACAGTTCATGCATGTAGGTATGCAGGTAAAGCATCAGAGAGACTTTTAAAATTGTTGAATCACGAAGGACTACTGATGATTGCTGCCTCTCACCCGTGTCCTTAGAGGTAAGCTTGCGTCGAGGCTTGAGAATTGGCATGGCAGCCTCCGCTGATCCCGACGGGTAGTTGAGGTCCCTCCGCAGGTTGGGAGGAAACTGACCGAGTGGCCCGGTGCCCTGCGAGCCCATCATGGGCATCCCAGGCTTAGACATCTTCATGGGTGACATGAAAGGTGCTTTGCCGGGTGACATCCGAGAGTCCAAGGAGCGCTGGAATGCTCCTGGGCTGGGTGCTCTGGGCAGGTGGTTCGCCATGGAGTTTGAATAAGATGATGGGTGCTGGCGTGACGACAGGGGCGGCATACCACCTGATGATGACATGTAGGGAGGCTGACGGTGCCACTGATCCTGCCCGGGCCGCCCGTCCATGTCGTCTCTACCAATTGAGACATAAGGGTTTATTTGCGATGGTGGCCCCTGTCGGTTGGGGTAGGGATAGCCGAGGTCTGTCCTGGATGGCCACATGTTGGGGCCTTCAGCAGAGTGGTTAGGAGTGGGCCCCCCACCCATCATACTCTGCCCTGATGGGCCCATGCGGTCACGGGGGTATGCATAGGGGAACTGTCCCTGGATGGGTCTATGTTCAGGGCCTGAGTACCCACCCCCGTAGTGGTTGTACATGTCAGACTGCTGGTTGGGGTACTGCATGGCATACATGTCACCTTCGTGCCTCTTGGGTGGGGGGCCATACATACCATCCATGGGACGTTTGTAGCCCTGCCAGAGCAAAGGCGTGGATCGTTAGTGAGTATTAATCTGATTGTGTATATCTTATCTTATATACACGATCAAACCTGGACTATTGACTACCCAATATTCAGGTTAACAGATTCTGCCTCACCTGTTGCTGCGGGTACATCCCAGATGGATGCATCCCGTATGGCATGCTGGGATACTGCTGACTGTAGCCATCATGTCTGAAATATAAGCCGAGGTGGAATATATCATTCAGATTTACAAATCAATAACAAGGCTACACATAGACAGCGATTTGTCCGACTTACACATTAGTACACATATACAATCTACTAATGCAGACCAGTGCTGACCTCTGCTGTGAAGGGTATCTGCTGGGAGAATACATGCTCCCCTCACTGTTCGGTCCCATGTTGTTCTGACTGCCGGGGGGTCCCATGTTCCCCTCCATCCCCATCACATGGTCCGGTCTGCAGGTCAAACAGCAAGTAAATCACCATGCTTTCAACAAACACCAGTGACATACCCTCTATGCTAAAGACGTATGTACATTACTACAATACTTACTCATGTTGTAGAAATGTCATTATAATGTAATAATAGGATATTAAAGGTTCGGCACGCTGTTCTTCTGGCTTCAGTGCTTACCTCCTGTCATAGCCTGGCCCATATGGGTACTGTGACCGTTGACTTATGCTCAGGGCTGTTGGAGGCCGTCCGTACATGTCCTGCAGGCCACCACTGGGCATCTGGCTCGGGATGTAGGGATCCGCTCCTGCCACTGAGAAGGAAGAAAACAAAAGAGGTAAATGCCTCTTGTATGTGACCGAATGTAGATAAAAGGAACAAAATGGAAAGGGACTCCTGTAGTCTGATTATCCTAGAGTTGTGCTTCCGCCAGCCAGCAGGTGGCAGCATTCCTCTATAAATATTCACCTCTTTACATGGTTAAACTGTTCTTAGGCTGTAACTGTTGTTATGCAGCAAACATCCACCATATTATTCATGCAGACTCCATTCTGCTCAGCCTTCAGAGGAGCCGCCATCCTTTCTAAAACTTCTGTTTGTTCTGAAAACTAAACCACATGAGTTGGTCAAAACAGGTGCTTCTCAGCAGGGTGGAAAGGATGAAAGGTTGAAAGGGGGATGATGAAAAGGATGAACAAAGTTAGGATGAGACGCGAGCTAAGCTACAAGAACATCAGAGGAGCTGGTGTATTCGACAAAGGTGTGTGTGCTTCAACAAACAGTTTTAATCTCCTTTCATAGTGGTAATACAGGCACATCTGTCCTGATCTGAGACAACATGGTGACTAGATGATGAATTAGATCAATGAGACGCAAAACAAAAACGGCTTTGGGCGACACAAGTTAATTTCACAAAGACGAGTCCAAGAAGTTTTCAGATATAAATTTGAAACGTTATAAGTTTGCGCGCAGAGAACTACTGAAATATCTTATGAAAGCATAATTGGATCATAAAATAGTTCTTGACATTTCTCATGTGAGTGTGCAGCCGTCTTCACCCCCAGATGATGAAGGATACGATCAATGGAATGTTCTACGTAGTTTAGTGGGTCGAACACGGACAATATCAAATCATCGGATTTCATTCGCAGCACAATCGAACAGCGGTTTATTCTACTAAGTCAGAAAATACTCCAACAGAAACTTCAAAAAAGGGTTTGCTGTTTGGGTGAAAGTATGTCACAGCATGTGCATCACTCACTCTTTCTCATGCCAGCAAAGGGATCCTTGGCATCGTACTGCATCCTCATCATCATGTCAGGCATGCTGAGGCTCTGCTGGTAAGGAGCTGAGGGGGGCAGGGAGGTGGCACGCTTCTGGAAGGCCGGGTCGCTGACCTCGGAGAAGGGGTCCTGTACACTCACGCTACTCCTGGACAAGGCGAGGAGGAGAGGAAGGGAGAGAGAGAAAAAAAGTGTGAGAGAAGTGGAGACTGAAAAAGTGGACTTTTTACAACTGGAAAGGTTTTTTACTTATTTATCTTTTCTAATTTGTCGCTTTTAGCTCAGTGGATGTCGTACAGTCAGCGCCTCATAATAAAGGCAGAATATGGTGTTTAACGCTTGAGAACTTCACAGGGGATATCGAGGAGGATTGTCAGCAGGCAAGAAACATTGCTTAACAAAAATATTAATGTGAAAAGTACAAAAATAAAACCTTGGAAATTCCAAAGGGAATAACTTAAAGTCACTGTTTGTAATTTCTGCCCCTGGGGGTCCTGCAATCAAAACAATAACTGAAGATGTTTGATGGCTTGTGAAGTAGCGAAGCATCATTGGAAGTTGTTTCCTACCGTGACGTGACTATGGATTGTGTACAAAACAAATCATGCTTACAGACAAGGTAATGGATTAAACATCGTATTAAGGGTTAGCTACGGTACGTCACTGCCTTATAATGAAATAACAGTAAGTGAAGTTAGCTTAAGATAAATGTCTTATTTTAATCTGATGGGTGCACTGCTCATACGCTGCTGCAGCTAATATCCTGTGGTGAATTCAAATTGCGAACATTGTTCCTTTACAGTATGTTGATAGCAGAATGTGGACGTGTGTGATATCAAACTTTTAGGCTCAAGCAAAGGAAAAAGCATCAAAGCAAGCACCTGCTCTGTCTTCCTACTAAAGACCAGCCACTGGGCTTTTTGTTGTCTGAGCCTCTACGATCCATCTACTCATGTAACCATATGGTGAGCCAGAATAAGACAAAGCTTTTAAAACGTATAGACGATCATCACTTATATAGGATTTCTCTGTTGCTGCTGATAATCCAAATTCTTTCAAAAGCAGCGTTTACCTCGACTCGACAGAGCCGAGTCACTCACACATCACACAGGGACCGAAGCATCTCATCAAATGTAACATCGTGAAACGACATCTGAAACAGGGATTCTATTTTTAGTGAAACGTTGCCGGTGATTTAGCTGATTAATTAAAAAAGACAGGAAATGAATTGTAAAACAAAACGACGTTGGGATCCGGGGCCAAGTGGGAAGGGTGAAGAGCAACCTTCTTACAGAAATCTAATTTTGATATCAAATGATTCAGATACTAAAAACAGTCATACAATCATACCAGTAGAGATAAAGGTGAAAAGGTGTTAGCGATGCACTAGTACAAAATATGTTGTTTATAACTTTTGACAGTCACATACTGGTACCCTGCCTGAATGGGCTTATAAGACTTCTTCCATACAGTATAATAATATATTACTTTAGAGCCTCTGAAAATAAAATCTACAAGTAAAAAGTCTCATTCTGAAGCACAACATAGGCGTTTATAATCAGGTGCAGAGAAGAATAATTTCCCTTGTGGGATCAATAAAGTATTTCAAATTCAAAAAACTTCAAATTATAGGATTAAAAACCTTGTATATATTGAAGAAGAACAAACTATGAGCTGTACTTCAATTGTACCTAAATTGCATAATAAACAAAGCCCTTTGTCATCAGGCAGACTATTAAATCTACCCGTTTCCATGGAAACCATTACTGTATCCGCTCGAAACTTCACATCTAGATTTTGGCCTTCACATAGGATTTCTATGCTTGTTGCATCAACAACAGATCAGCAGAGGTATTCTACTACTGTAGAAGTAGTGCAGTATGTCAGTGTGGTACCTGTTGGGGGGCAGTGGTGTGACCTGTCCCAGGGGGGTGGTGGCGGGGGTCGGGGGCTTCAGATCACCTGCTGCCTCCGCCGTGGAGCTGCTGCCAGACGACTGGGGCGTCTGCGGGCCTTGGAGCGAGCCGCCCGAATTAGCTGCAAGACAGAAGCAGCCCTTGTTATTGTAGCGAGGTGCTTCACAGAATGACGAGTAAAACCGTAACACATTCAGACTGCTGAGCTCCCCCATGAGTTCAGATAGGATCTTGAAGCTGGTTCGAGTTTAAGAACGGCCATAGTGGGCTTTGGCTGCGGCAAGGTTCTGTATTAGGAAGATAACTTTGGACTTATGGCCAGGAGCAGGAAGGGGAGAAGGGAAGGGAGGCAGAAGGAGAGGACGCAGCAGAGAGAAGGGAAGGAGTTCTCTGAGGGACTTACCCACTCGGTCAGTATTTATTTTTAACTAGTGGTTTAGCTGGCATTTTTAGGTGTGCCATGGACTTGATAAGAGGTTCATGTGGAGGGCTGCGCTGGGGGACCAGATGCATTTGAAGAAAATATAGCCATTTGTGTATTGGGAAGAAAAAAGTCTGCAGGCTTATGCCTCAGAGAACATCATCTAATATGAGTGGGGAGCTTTAGAAAGCCGTGCTGGTAGCAGCCTCACACACAGAATCAAACTGGGGTAAAAACTGGGTTAGTGTGCTCTCTTGTTATGACACCACATTTCTGTGAATTTCTTTCCTTCTTCTGTGAAGTTCAATCCGAGGAGTGCAGAGCTACAAGAACCCAACACACAATGAACCCCGAACCAGATAAAACCAAGGGATACAATTTCCCTGAAGCAGGTTTAATGGAAATTTTGGACTGTTCCGGTTAAAAGATAACAAAGACAGAGAAAGAGAGAATATGAAAGTGTCCTAATGAGCATTTAGTGTATGAAGCCTTCCTCTCCAGCTTCAGTGGCCTTTCCCTGCACCACACATTTCCAGAGGAAGAAAAAAAAAGAAAGACTTGAGCTTTAAAAATTCATGCTAATTCTGAATTATTCAACAATACCCCGGCTTCTACATCATGGGAGACAGAGGGGAAGAGAGAGAGGGAAAGATGGTTATCCCATGATGATGGGAGGGGAAGAGGTGGGAGAGAGGGCAGAAAGTGGCACAGAGCATTAAGGATTCTTCCCTTCCTGGGATATCCCCCCCCCCCCCCCCCCCCCACACACACCCTCACCCCACCCTCAGACAAACATGTGCCACGTGGAGAAGTGCAAACAATGGTGGGTTTAGCCAAGGTTAAGAGGTTTCCTCAAGAGCAAGCAGGCAGACGGATTCATAATACTCAGCGGTGGGGGCGCGAAGATGGAGGGGAGATGGAGGAGGACGTGAACTCGAGTGCCCTCTGCTCCACATTCAGAGGGAGAGAAGAATGACACGGGAGGAAAAAGATTTGTGTGTGGGGAAAGAGGAATGTGGCTGAGTTTCATGCGTGTGCGCACAAGAGCCAGTGTGTGTGTGTGTGTGTGTGTGTGTGTCAGCGGGTGACATAATCCAGCGGGGTGACAGTGGTTGAGGGAGGGAGGTGGGGGGGGGGGGGGGGGGGGACGGGGGGGGGGGGGGGGGGGGGGGGGGGGGGGGGGGGGGGGGGGGGGGGGTAGTCAGTCAGGCGAGCCAGTTTTTGTGAATGAAAGGTGACGACGAGGTCGAGTTTGTTTACAATCTACATTCCAGTCCTCATTAATCACTCCCCCCCCCACCGCTCCCCCCCCCCCACACACACACTCCACTCTGCACTCCGCCACCCCCACCAGCCCGCTGGACAAGCTCCCTCGGTGACATCATCGTGCTGTCAGTCTATATATAGACTGGCAGGGTGTCAGTAGGACAGCTTTGAAATAGATATACGTGTGGTATTTTGCGCCACCAATAAAGATATTTAGTGAATCAAAGCTTCTTTAAAAAGCAAAATTGTGAGTGTTTACTTCTCACGAGGACCAGCCACTCTTATATATGACACACGCAAAGGTGGTCCGAACATCCAAAGTGTTTGTGATCACTTTAACTGTCTATGACGGCTGATGTGGACCAATTAGGATTCTTTCAAATTGAGGTTAGATCCCTTGAATAGATGAGATGAGGCTGGATTATGACGTGTGATAAGCAAGAGTCCGTTCACACCCGTGTTTACGTGCTACTGTATGTGTGTATATATGTGTATGTCCGTGCGCGTATGTAAATGAAGGCAGATGCTCTTTTCCACCCACGAGGAAAAAGCAATCTGCAGTGTCAGCCAGGTGAAGTGCTCCGATGTTCTATTTAAAAGCCAGGGTCACTCCTCTCATCTCCGCTGCAAATTAGAGGTTAGACCTCGCCGCTGTGTATCACTCCGACGCTCTCTGTTCCGCTGATCCTCGCGTCATAATCGCACACAGAGTGACACAAAAAATAAATAAATAAATAATAAATAAAACGTCCCTTTTTGTTACAGTTCTGCACCAGAACAATATCAGTTAACCTCCATCGCTTTGTAATGGAATAAAGCAAGTCTCTGGTTTGATGTACGAGTGGTAGCATCGGGGCTCACCTTCGTTTATCTGAGAATCATCTCATCAAAACAGTGTTAATGTTCACTTATCTTACGGGGTTTTAAAGCGTCTTCATGTCATCATGTTGCACTTTGTATTTAGTGCACTCTCCTCTGTTTCTTATTTTCTCTGCTTATTTCTAAGAAGAAGATGAGGCCTGTGTTTGGTGTTGTGATGCTCTCACTGCTGGACAGACTGGAAGTCTTACGCCTCTCAACTTCTGCTCAAAACATGCAGAAACGTGCTGAATGTAAATGCAATAAGCATTGTATTGCATGCACCTATTCATGTTTAATTCCTAATTTACTATCGACCTCACGCAGGCAGGTCAGGGAAAGCCAACAGGCATGATGTAGCCTGGGGGCCATGTAGTCTGCTCTGGGTACTACCTGCACTGAGCTTGCTAACAGCACTTACTACACAAATGAAGTAATACCACAAAAAAAACAAAAACCCTGTGTGTTCCTGCTCCTTGTCCTCCAAGCTGCACACCCTCTGTGTTTACTGGAAGCTTTCTCACACAGCTGCAAAGCCGTTATCGTGGAGATGCTGCACGCCACATTGTCATGAATACGGACCGTCTGATGATTCCCTGCAAACTGCGGCTCAATCAGCAACACCTGTGTTTCGCTGACAGATTGCAGAGCGGCGTCGTGGAGGAAATCAGCTAAGCAGTCTGTTATCGGGCCTTACCAGGGGAGGGTGGCTGGATCTTGACCTGCTTTCTGTTGTCCCCTCCAGCCATGCTGCCGCTGCTGCTGCTGCTGCTGTCTGCCGGCGGCTCTTCTCCCCTCTCCATCTTGCACTCGTAGGCAAACAGATACTGGATGTACTGCTTCTTGAGCGAGCTGGCGGAGCTGCTGGATGTGCCCACACTCAGGGTGGTGGACAGCTCCCGCCACTTCTTGTTCTTGTTCACCTGAGTTGTGTTGAGGGGTTGGGAGGATGAAAAAAAATTATTCTAGGCACTGATGTCAATTAGATTTTAGTGTTAAGAATGTTTTTTGTCGTGCTCGTGTCCTCTCTCCATGGAGGGATGAATCACATGACTGGACACTTGTGTTAACTGAAACCACGGAGCTGCACTTTTTTCATTTGCACAAAAGCTGTTTTTAATCTAAATCCCGACTGTTTTGCTGTGACAGACAGTGTGATGTTAACTTTGTGGCAGCAGTTTGATGGAGGATGTTCTTTGTTTCAAACATGATGGTGCCCTTGTGCATAAAGCAGGTCTACAAAGAAATAGTTTCCCAGTTTGATGTGGAAGAATTTGACTTTAAATCTTTAAACATTTGCAGTAAAGTGAACAAGGTTATTCCCCAAATGATCATTACAACATCAAAAAGTTTCCTCTGCGTTACCATGGCGAGGCCTCCTATCTCCCGAACAGCAGTGTAGAGCTTCCAGAGGTCCAGTGGCTTCTTCCCCACAGCCGGCAGCTGGGAAACAGGTGTTCCTCTCTCCTCCATGAAGGACAGATAACGCTCCACCCAGCTCCGCCTCTCTGGCTCGGCGCCCAGCTCGTACAGCCGCGTGATTCGCTCTCCGCTGAGCGAGGAGGGGTTTGGATTGGCTTTCTGGCAGGACATTAAGGAGAGCAGAGAAGCAGGGATTTAACACAACATTGTGACCTTTAACTTATAAAATGCATGAAAGTTTAGAAACATATGATGTATTGGTTTAACGTGTAGATGATATATACAGCTGGTGTTATTAACCTTATACAGAAGAATGGAGACACATAATAAAACACTGTTATAGAGTTTATTTACAGTCCATGTGCTGCATCCTATTGCTATTATCTTAAATTATCTCCTCCCTGTGGGAATCATTAAAGCTTCATCTCACATTCACACACTTTTTATGTTCATTCATTCAAAGAACATTCATGTGGCTTAAATTAAAAATCGCCGGACAAAGTTTAATTCCGCTTCGCTTTCGTCCAGGTTTGACGCCTTGGTGGTCTTAGGAACCGAGTAATTAAACAATAATCCCTCAGTCATTAATAAATCATTCTAAAATAACAGCTTGTACTAACAAGGCCATTAAAGTCAAATTAATGTTGCTTTTTGCTCATTTTTAAGTCATTGTTTGTGGTGTGTGTGTTAATGTTATTCCATTAAATAACTACACACACACACATCCGTCCATGCTGAGTGTGTGTTTGAAGTTTTAGTGCTCACGGGGCTGGCGGGGGCCTTGAGGGGCCAAGGTGGGCTGCTGATGCTGTCGCTGTCGTCCCCGTGGTAGGAGGACAAGCTGGCCGGGCTGGGCGAGAGGGGGGAGGGCACGGGCAGGGCCCCGCCCGGCGTGGCTGGCTGGGACACACACTGCTGGGAGCCACTGGTGCTGTTGTTGTTGCTGTGGCCGTCTTGTAGCTGCGAGAGACAAAGACACATACAGTATCTGACATAAGAACAAGGTCACACCTTTAGCTTTAACTTAATCCAAGCACTAAACTCCCTGCTTTAACACTATTAATCCTTAATAATCTATATAATATGAGCAAAAGTCGAACCGAAAAATGCCAGACGTGAAAACTGATGTGACAAGATCCTCTGCAGGGAAGATGTCTCACTCTGCTGGAGGTCGTGGAACTACACAAACATTCACAGCTGAGGTTCTTCTCTGATAAATGATCTTCCTGACGGCAGTCGAGCTGAATTTTCGTTCCTGCCCTCGCCGTTAGTCGCTGAGTTAACGTTCGGGACGGTTGATGGGATCTGATCCAGTTGATGTTTGTGGTTCTAACCGATGAAAGCTTTTGTTAAGAGGAGCTGCTCTCACACTGATGGTCAATGACAGAGAGAGAGAGAGAGAGAGAGAGAGAGAGAGAGAGAGAGAGAGAGAGAGAGAGAGAGAGAGAGAGAGAGAGAGAGAGAGAGAGTGAT